>CM077511.1:1445868-1750061 GCA_039654745.1 Houttuynia cordata
ATGGAGGCATTCCAATGGGAGTTTTAAATGCAGTACGGTAAGCCCACAAAGCATCGGTGAGTCTCAGTGACCAATCTTTGCGATTAGGATTGACTGTCTTTTCTAAAATATGTTTAATCTCCCGATTAGATATCTCAACTTCACCGCTTGTTTGGGGATGATATGGGGTAGCAATTTTGTGGGTTATGCCATATTTCTTCATTAACTGTTCAAAAACCCTATTACAGAAATGTTTTCCCCCATCACTTATGATAGCACGAGGAGAACCAAAACGTGCAAAAATGTTATCTTTTAAGAATTGGACCACCACTTTGTGGTCATTGGTTTTGCATGCTACGGCCTCTACCCATTTAGAGACATAGTCTACCCCCACAAGGATATAAAGATTGCCAAAAGAGTTAGGAAAAGGTCCCATGAAGTCAATACCCCATACATCAAAAAGGTTTATAATAAGGATTGGGGTTAAAGGCATCATGTTACGACGTGAAAGTGCTCCTAACTTCTGACATCTTTCACATGCTGAACAATAAGCATGACAGTCTTTAAAAATAGTAGGCCAATAAAATCCACACTGCAAAATCTTTGCAGCAGTCTTTTTAGAACTAAAATGGCCCCCACAAGCTTGATCATGACAAAAAGAAATGATGCTTTGTTGATCATGTTCAAGAATACATCTCCTAATAATCTGATCGGGACAATACTTGAACAAGTATGGATCATCCCAAAAGAAATACTTAACCCTGGACAAAAATTTGGACCTATCTAGGGAAGACCAATGAGATGGAATTTGTTCAGTTACCAGATAATTAACTATGTCCGCAAACCAAGGCAATTGGGAAACTGCAAGTAATTGCTCATCAAGAAAAGATTCAGTTATGGGCAATGATTCATCAGTAAATTCAACTATCAACCTAGATAAGTGGTCGGCTACAACATTTTCGGAACCTTTCTCATCCCGAATTTCAATATCAAATTCTTGTAGCAACAATATCCATCGGAGAAGACGAGGTTTAGCATCTTTTTTAGATAAAAGATACTTCAATGCCGCATGATCCGAATAGATATAGACCTTCGATCCTAATAAATATGACCTAAATTTATCTAGAGCAAAGACTACTGCCAGCAACTCTTTTTCAGCTGTAGAATAATTAAGTTGAGCATCATTCAATGTTTTACTGGCATAGTAAATCACATGGGGAAGTTTGTTAATTCGCTGCCCCAACACAGCACCAATAGCATAATCAGAGGCATCGCACATGATTTCAAAAGGTAGGCTCCAATCAGGTGGCCGAATAATAGGTGCAGATGTTAACTCTGATTTGAGTTTCTGAAAGGCATTATTGCAAGCATCATCAAAGACAAATGGTGTATCTTTTGCAAGAAGATTACACAAAGGTCTTGAAATTTTACTAAAGTCTTTAATGAATCTTCTGTAAAATCCAGCATGGCCTAAAAAAGATCTGATTTCTTTCACAGTTCGTGGTGGTGGAAGGTGTGAAATCAAATCAACTTTAGCTTTATCAACTTCAATGCCTTTATTATATATAATATGCCCAAGAACAATTCCTTTTTGAACCATAAAATGACATTTCTCCCAGTTAAGTACCAGATTCTTCTCTTTACACCTCACTAACACTAAAGATAGATGGTGCAGACATTCATCAAAATTAGACCCAAAAACAGAAAAATTGTCCATGAATACCTCTAAAAATCGCTCTACCATATCATAGAAAATGCTCAACATACATCTTTGAAAGGTAGCAGGTGCATTGTATAGCCCAAACGGCATGCGACGGTAGGCAAAGGTACCAAAAGGACACGTGAAAGTGGTCTTTTCTTGGTCTTCAGGGGCTATGGGAATTTGGTTATAACCAGAATAACCATCAAGGAAGCAATAATATTCATGTCCCGCTAACCTTTCCAGCATTCGGTCAATGAAAGGAAGGGGAAAATGATCTTTTCTTATCAAAGCATTCAACTTCCTATAATCAATACAGACATGCCAACCCGTTTGAACTCGAGTTGGCACTAACTCATCAGCATCGTTTTTCACAACAGTTATTCCAAACTTTTTCGGTACAACTTGAACAGGACTTACCCATTTACTATCAGAGATTGGGTAGATGACTCCTACATCTAAAAGCTTAAGGATTTCAGCGCGGACAACTTCTTGCATTACAGGGTTAAGACGCCTTTGGGATTCACGAGAAGGCTTGGCATCATCCTCCAAATGAATTCTATGCATAACAATAGAGGGACTGATGCCTTTTATATCTGCAATGGTCCACCCTATGGCTTCTTTGTGCTTTACAAGAACATCAAGTAATTTACGCTCTTGAGCCACATCTAGGTCAGATGCAATAATGACAGGTAAGGACTCAGCAGGACCTAAATAAGCATATTTCAGAGTATCAGGTAATGGTTTCAGGTCTAATTTAGGTGGCTCAACACTAGATGGAACTATTGGTGATGATGATAAGGCAAGAGGCTCCACTTTTGGTTGCCACCGTTCAGTACTCATCAGAGGTACAGACTCAAGCAAGGAGTTCACTTGTTCAATTGACTGATCGATATCAAATTTACAACCAAAATGTGTTAAGCATGCCTCTAAAGGATCTTGGGAATGTGTTTGAAGAAATGTTTCATGGACAAGTGTTTCAATCATGTTTATTTCATTCACATCATCCATGTCAGGTGGTTGTTTACTGATGTCAAAAATGTTCAATTCCACCTTCATATTCCCAAAAGAAATTTGCATCACTCCATTTCTGCAATTAATGATAGCATTTGAGGTAGCTAGAAATGGACGACCCAAAATGACAGGTATTTGCCCACTTATGTTCGGAACAGGTTGAGTATCAAGGACAACAAAGTCCACAGGGAAATAAAATGTATCAACCTTAATCAAAACATCCTCAACAACATCTCGAGGAATTTTAACTGAACGGTCAGCTAATTGAAGTGTCATTGAAGTGGGTTTTAGCTCTCCCAGACCTAATTGCACATACACAGAGTAGGGCAATAAATTCACACTGGCTCCCAGATCTAACAAGGCTCGCTCATATATGATGTTTCCCTATCATGCATGAAATTGTAGGACAGCCAGGGTCCTTATATTTGATAGGAAATTTACATTGAATGACAGAGCTGACTTGTTCTGCTAGGAATGCCTTTTTAGGAATATTATTTTTCTTTTTGACAGAGACTAGATCTTTCAAAAATTTTGCATATGAAGGCACTTGTTGAATTGCATCTAGAAAAGGAATGTTTATTTGTACTTGTTTAAACACTTCTAGAATATCACCATATTGTGCACTTTTTTTAGGATTGACTAGTCTTTGTGGATAAGGTGCCCTAGGTACAAAATTCCTAGGTGGAGAATCACTGTCAATAGTTGGAGAAGAATTAATATCTTTAGTCTCTATTTCAGTCTTAGTGTTCTCACTTTCTTCTTTTTTAGGAGTTTCAATTTTATTATCAATTTGCTTTCCAGACCTAAGGGTAATAACTGATTGAACATGTTCCTCATTCTGTGAAGAATTAGAGCTACTACCAATGGAGAATTGGCCCTTCTGGTTAGGCACAGGTTGACTAGGGAATCTCCCTCTCTCTCTTTCTGCTAATTGAGTAGCCAATTGACCAACTTGTGTCTCTAACTTAGCAATTGCTTGAGTATTCATATGTGTAGAGTTTTTTATTTCAAGCATAGCTTGGTTAGTTGACTAAATAACTTGGCTTGTGGATTGGATGAAAGATTTGAGAGTGTCCTCTAACGAGGATTGTTTTTGTGTAAGACCCTGAAAGTGAGTGACAGGTTGTTGAGATTGGGTAGGAGGTTGAGACACAGCTGGATAAGGTGGGTTGTTCTGCCTAAACTGATTATGCATGGGTTGCATGGGCTGCCCACCTACATTCATAGGTGGTTGACTCTGTCTCCAGGAGAAATTTGGATGATTTCTCCAACCTGAATTGTAGGTTTCAGAGAAAGGATTTCCTATCGGCTTCCCATAATTGTTTAGAACATTGACTTGTTCTGCATAACACTCTGGATAAGTATTCATTGAAGGACAGTTCAGAGATGTATGCATTGGGCTAGCACACACAGAGCATGCTTCATTCATGTTGAGGGCATTGATGCTTCGGTTCAAACTCAGGGCAACTATTTTCTTGGTGAGCGCATCGAGTTTGACCTTAACATCTACGTCATCTTTGATTTCGTAGAGACCTCCCTTCTTAGGAGCTTGATGTTGTCTCTCTCTCTATGACTTACAAAATCCCACTGTTGGGACCTTTCAGCTAATCGCTCTAAGAAATTATAAGCTGCTTCACCTCTTAAGTCTAAAAATGCACCCCCATTCATTGATTCAATCATATTGCGATGTGTTTGAGTTCAGCCATTGTAAAAGTGTTGAATTAACCTCCATGTTTCAAACCCATGATGTGGACATTTTAGTAAAAGGTCTTTAAATCTTTCCCAACTCTCATAAAATTTTTCATTTTCATCTTCCATGAAGTCAGTGATTTCTCTCTTTAATTCGTTAGTTTTGGCCATTGGGAAGAATTTGGACAAGAATTTGCTCACCAACATATCCCATGTTGTGACAGAGTCAGCGGGAAGAGAATTTAACCATGCCTTGGCCTTGTCCTTCAAAGAGAAGGGGAAAAGGCGCAGACGAACAGACTCATCAGAGAAGTCTGTGAACCTAAAAGTTGCACAAATTTCTAGAAAATCCTTTACATGCATGTAAGGATCCTCTCTGTTAAGACCATGATAATTGGGCAAAAGTTGAATTATCTGAGGTTTTAGTTCAAAATGCTTTGCAGAGGTTGCAGGTAACACTATGAAGATGGAGGGTTGATTGAGATTGGAGAAAATAACTCCCTCAGAGATTTCTCAGGTTGATCTTCCATTTTGAATGAAAGATTAATTTTAGTTTCACTATTCTCTAAAGGATTGGAATTATTACTAACCAGACGCAGTGTGTGATCACGTGTCCACGTGGTCATACACCGTCAATCAATTCTCACGTGTTTAAAAAAAATTTAATTTTTAATTTTTCAATTTTTTTGATTTTTAAAATTTTTTTTAACCTAAAATTAACTGCAAGGGTAAAATTAGTCTTAGAATTTGATTTCCTACAAGCCCCCGGCAACGGCGCCAAAAACTTGTTGTTGTTTTAATTAATCTTCTTAATTTTACTCGCAAGTGTACGAATCGTGTTTGGAGTATAGTCGCACAATTCTTACGAGGTCGAACCCACAGGGACTTGTGTTTTCGGAATTCTAATTCGAAGATCAGATTATTACCCTTGTTGAAGAATTAAATTGATTTGATTCACTACAACTACGACTAATCGAAGACTCAATGCAATTAAACAGCTTTAACTAACAAATTAATCTAAAAGCAATTAAGTAATTTATGAAAAAGAAACTAATTGACAAATAAAAATTGGAACTTTAATCAAGAATTTAAAACGCTAGGGCATAGGAATCAGCACATGACAATCATAGGAATATTTCTTTTAAAATCAGCAATTGTTTTCACGATTATCTCGTAGAGAATTGGAATTCAATCTATTCTCCTACGGAAAATTTCAGCATTAAAGCATATAGATTTTTAAATAGAATTTTGTATTCTCTTGCATATCAACAGATGAGATTCAAATCATTACATGTATCCATCATTTGATAAATCACAAGTAATATCCAAATAGCATGTTAAACATATAACCCAATGCAATTAATTTGAGAATAACAATCGTTAAAACGCATTAATTTGAAATAGCAATTGTATCACATGAATAATTTTCCTACAATCAATCATGGCTTCATCTCAGCCCTAGACAGAAAATTAGCTACTCATATAAAGAAAATTAACTGCAAAAATAATGATATTCATTTGAATTACAGATTAAAATAACTTACAAAAATTTTTGAATAATAGAAAACAAGCAAGAAAGTACTGTTCTTTGCTCTCGGGTTACTGTTCTTCTTCTCGGAGAGTCACTGTTCACAGTTCCAACAACACCAGAACAAATTGAATGAAAACAGAAAAACACAAAGATCCTTGTACTGGAAATTACTCTCGAAATGAACAAATTGAAAGAAACACCGAAAAAAAATCCCTGTCGTCTTCTCTGTCTCTGTTTTTATAGACTGCCAAAGAGAGTTCTTTTCCACCTTGAGGATGAGCCCGAATCAAGTAAGATTCCATCTTCAGCACGCCTCTCCTTTGGACGATTCCCAAATCCATCCCAAACTAAAGATCTGAACTTTCCAAATCGAGTCCGACTCCAAAAATCAGAACTTTCCTCCACTTCCTGCCGTGCTCGAGCTCCTCCTCGCCATGGCCGCCGTCTGGTTCTCCTTTATCACCATTGTCGATCGTCGATTGCCCCGCCGTGTTTGCCGTGCCTCAGCTCGTTGCTCCGCCATGGGCCTCCTCCGTCGAGCTCTACCCATGGCCGCCATCCAGAACCATCGCCGTCGCACTGCTTCTGTCGCCTCGCCTTGACCGCCGCCGTCAATCGCCTCCATCTTTGCCGGAACCCAAGGCCTCCACCTTCGCCGGATTTCGCCATGAGCGCACGAGCAAAGAGCTCGAGCGCTCTCTGTTCTGAAGGACACCCGACTGAACACCCGAGCCTTTGGCTCGGTTTTTTTTTCTTTTTTTTTTCTTTTTTTTACTTTCTACCCGACCGAACCAGTTTGGTTCGGTTTTTTTATTTTTTATTTTCACTCTTTTAAAACCTGTTGTATCAAGCTCGTCCGCCGGATTGAATCTGAATGCTGTGTACTTTCATTTTGTGCCCGTCTTCCTCATGAGTGAACATCAATGGTCCAGATCTCTTTACGCACTTGATCTCAGCTCTTGGGTCATTTTGGCACTTGATGACCCGTCTATTGGCATCAATTTGGTTGTTCTGCAGTCCGAACATTTGAACCTATACAAAATAAAATATGTCCAATATTAGACATGCCACATAATTCATAAAATTACGGAACAGGGTTAAATTGAGTCATTTAGAGAGCATTATTTAATTAATCCCTAATTACTAAACTAATTACTAAAATTCACTTTATTCCTTATTTTAATTAGAAATTATGAGTAACAAACAGGTAAAAAGGCATATAAAAATGTGTATTTTTCATGCATAACAGAGACAACAATTTCTGGTCTCAGATTAGTCCACTTCCCCTATGGACTTCTATACCAGAGCATCTTAGAGGTTCCTCAGAGGAACCCGGCCATGCGTCTAGGGATGCTGGCCCCATCAGTGCTTTCGGGCACAATGGGCGAAGACTACAAGACCTTCCGTAATATCTTATAATCTAAGTAAGTACGTTTGCCATCATCGGCTGAACTACAGAGGTTCAATAAACAATCCAAGATCACAAAGGATCTAGCAATGGCTCGTGAGCATACTATGATTCTACTTAGAGAATTTCCATCAATAATCTCTTAGTGGAGAAACAATCTACATAGAACTGAAATAACTTATAAATAACATGAGCTCTCTCTCATCTAGAGACTCATACTATGATCTTTCTGGAATTGACTCACAGAGGAGTGCACTAAAACTTTCATTATCACAAAATAGATAGACTCACATGGGAGTAATCAAAGAAATTCATTGTTGAAATATAGGATGACTCATAACTGAGACTCATCAGACGATTGATATAACAAACACCTTCACCGTGCATAGCCCACTTAAGACCATCCCAGAAGAGGATGACATCGAAATTTCTATATCACAATAACAAGATGGAAGGGTTTTAAGAAATCAAACCCAAACGGAGACTTTAAGTGCTCATAAATGGTTTCAAGGGACTTCAACTTGGAGTGCACCGTACCAACAAAGAATGACTCGATTCAAAAAGACTTTCTTTCTTAAATTTCCAAGGCTCTAGTCATTACTAACCCTGTTTTACAGTTCCTTACAAGATCATTATTTCTTATGAATAAACAAGTCTTATAAGATTAGTGTACCTTAGGGTTTCAACTTGTACAACAGGGTTCTATTACTTGCACAATAGCCCCCTTCCCATACATACCACGGTCTGTACAGAACTTATTATGTTCTAAAAGTTTTATGACAGACAGCCTAATGTCTCTAGATTCTAACCCTTTTGACGACATAATTTTTTGAATTTTCTGTAATTAGTTATCAATTTTCTATTACCATTCATTGGTGCAGGACTAGTTCTGGCCGAGGGCACTAAGTTTAATCACAGCCTGATTAATAACTTATAATACATGATTTAATACTTATTAATGCCATTTAGACCTAGTAACTTACCTCCCTAAGTGTTTTCCAGATCCCCGTTAATTCTATGATTAGGTATTTTCTTGCATGAGCTCATTTGACAAAACTATTTATATATAATTATCCTTTTTAGGCTAATTTACTTCAAAAGGGACAACTTTTTCAGGACACGACATCTGATAACACAAGACTGACTTGGTGCACAGTGACCTTCGAACACCAGTAGGTATTAACCATAAAGTTTGTTACTTTATAATTAAGACTCCACGTACGATAGCAATTTGGAATCCGATATAACATAAGATGATCATCTACAAGATTCAAGCATTGGAATCAAGGAAAGTAGACAACTTTAGATGGACAGACAATTGTACAGTATGAAACAAGGTGTAATAATCTCTGTTCAAACAGCAAACACGATGGGATGTCTAGGTAGAGCCATGCATGTGAAGGATTTCGATACATATGGATTGGGTACATCAAATAGCACATACCGACTCTCGATAGATGCATCATCCAATTAGACAACACTGAAATTAACTAATCTAATCTTGATATCACAATCACAGCATTAAATCATATGACAAAATAACCATGAAATATCAACTTTTAATGTCAGAGATTTGTAGGAAAAATGAAACATCCCACCTCTTACGAAAAACCCAAAAAATCTTTACGCCTGCTTCGAACCCACCTTGCACTTCCTCCTCCGCTTTGCCGATTCACCACGAAACGATGCGAGGACTAGAAAGGGTGGTTGCTGGTTGGAAGGAGTAGGAGATGGAAGAAAATTTACTTAACTCACTAATGGTGGACGATGTGCCAAAGAGGAGCCGGTCCTCCAATTTCCACATTTAAATAGGTGATTTTTTTTCCAACCCAAACAATTCTCCACCGTCGATCCTTCCCACATCCAACGGTCACCAAAAGCTCCAGCAAAGGAGAATCTTTTCAAGCCAAAACGTGCTCCATTAACTTCTCCTATTTCGGTTATGATTCCATTATGTTAGGGATTTAAAAGCTCAATCAATCGGTTACTAAAACAAATTTAGTAACTACCCCAATTATTCTCCAAATTTTGAACGTCCAAATCTAACAAGTGGCACCTTCAATTTGATTGGGATATACCATGCTAATTACCCCATTAATTTCCAATTGAATCCCCCCTCAATTACTCCATTTTCCCATAATTTAATTCTTACTTTAATTCTAATTCAAATCAGTTTCTAATTAGAATTTAAATCTCAATTTCTCCCCACGATTTGATCCCCAATTCATGGGTAAAATAGGTAAGCCATGTCACCCACGTGCCCACTAATCCCACTTAAAAAGGATTTTAAAAAATATCAAACCTAAATTGCACAAAACGGTGCGATTGTGTGCGATCGATCGGCACACACTAAAGCGCGCTTTACAGTAGATCTGATCGATCGTTCTCGAGACGATCGAACGCACACATTCAAATTGAAATGCACAGTAACTATGATCAATCGTTTTTCATGGTGATCAATCGCATCGGCCTGGGTTTCGATTATGCTACAGTTCCCGATCGATCGCGACCAAAATTCAAACTTCAACATCTTTTTACTCCGAACTCCAATTTTCGCAAAATTGGTGGCGTTGGAAAGCTCTCTTCACATTCTTTAATGCCAATACACAAAACATAGCGAAAGAAAATCAAACACAGGACTTATTTTAATTTTTATAACATATCAATTTGTCGGGTGTTATAGTAATACTATGTGATATTATATGAAATAAATTAAAGTGACAATATTAGTCATTACCCTATTGAATATGGATTATCATAGTAAGGTGGGTTAAGTGAAAAGATTAATAATATGGGGTAATCATAAGTGATTGAGTGAACAAGATTTCTGTTTTCATGTAAGCGTTTGTGTCGGTTTGAAGTTCCACTTGGAAATCAAATCATCAAAGACCTATTTTTAAATCTTGACTTTGGATATATATATATATATATATATATATATATATATATTGAACCCAATTATTTTTTGGAATGTTCCTATCTATGGCTATGCATGAACATATGTGTGTCAAAAGTATTGGATGTTTGATCTATACTCATAGGGTGAGTTTTGTTATCATCTGAGATATGTGAATCTCCTTGTTACTCCTGAGAGTGAGTCATGTTCTAATGAGAGACTCTGATGTACTATTCATACTCCATGAGTGAGTCATTGTGGTAAGAGTTACCCTTATTCTCAGAAAGTTGAGACCTATGCTATTGTTGTATCATTGTCCAGTTTGACATTGACTTATCTCTCCAATAAGAGCTCTTTATGAAGATCTCTCCGGGTGGAATCATAGTATGCTCACAAGCCATTACTTGATCCATGGTGATCTCCGATATTTATGGAACATGGTTTCTTAATTGCCCGAAGGGAGGCATATACGTACGTTTAGGCTGTATGATATTACAGAAGGTCTGCAGTCTCCGCCCATTGTGTCCGTAAACACTAATGGGGCCAACATCCTAGACACATGGCGGGTTCCGAAGGGAGAACCTCTAGGGTGATTCTGGTAAGTAGCCACATGATTGGTAATCAACGAGCAAAAATTTAATCTCTTTGCACTTTAGATGCCTTGAGGTATTATGATTGTTATTTTCTCCTTACACGTGTAATATTCGGAGTCTTGTTATTTAATATTCTTTCCCTATACTTGCGAGTCGGGAACTGTTGTTGACTAACCTTTTCTATCAGGTAAAATGACCTTAGGTTCAGTTCATATGTCTTGATTTTTAGCTTGTTCATTTGCTATATTTCTCTTCAAACTGTTTGTCTTATCTTCAGTGGATTTTTACATCCTGCTGAGTATTTCTATGAAGTACTCATGCATCCTCTGATGCAGGCATGAAAGACAATTAAATCAGGGCATCGAGACGCAGGAAGGTGTTGATGACGTTGTGAAGATTTTAGAGATATTTCTATTATTCTAGTTATTTGATTCAAATTTTATGAATTATTGGCCGATGTGTGCCATTGATTTGGATTATATTTTAGTGACTTTGTTAAATTTATTTGCTATAATAAAGACTAAGTAGGTTCATTTCATAATTACTAATGATGTTTGAATACTGAATTGTGGGATGACCGATTACACATCCTTTTGTGATGAGGTAATTGGTGGTGATTTCGACTGATCGATCGCGTGCCCGGGGTCTCGACCTCAAGATGTTAATATATTTGATGGCTTCCGCACTCCAATTGAGGTATGAGATCTTGGGGCGTGACAATAGTATGGGGTAATCCAAAGTGATCCAGAGTATTCATTGTTCCTGATTTCATAATAAAGTTTGGTGTCAATTTGAGATTCCATTTGGAAATCAAACTATCAAAAACCTATTTTTCATTCTTGACTTTGGAGTCATAAATCATAAATCCAGATATTTTCTGGAATGTTCTTATCTAGGGCTATGCATGAAGTATGTGTCAAAAGTATTGGAAATTGATCTATACTCCTATGGTGAGTCTTTTGCTATTTGAGAAATGAGAATCTTAGTAGTACTCTTGAAGTGAGTCATATTATGATGAAAGACATTGATGTTCTATTCGTACTTCTAGAGTGAGTCAACTATAGGTAAGAGATACTTTAATTTCCAGAGAGTTGCGACCTCTGCCATTGTTGAGATATTGTTCAGCTTGACATTGAATTGCTTCTCCTCTAGAGACCTTGCGAGGATCTCTTCGAGGTGGAATCATAGTATGCTCACGAGGCATTGCTCGATCCATGGTGATCTTCGATTATTTATGGAACCTAGTTCCTGCCCGAAGGGAGGCATATACATACGTTTAGACTGTATGATATTACGAAAGGTTTGCAGTCTCTGGCCATTATGTCTGTAAGCACTGATAGGGCCAGCATCCTAAAGGCGTAGCCGGGTTCCGAAAGGAGAACCTTTAGGGTGATTCTGGTAAGTAGCCACTTAAGAATGGTAAGTTCAGTGAGCAGAAATTGAATCTTCTTGCACTATGGATGCCTGAAGGTATTATGATTTAATTATCTTCTCCTTACACTGATTGTTTGAAGTCATATTGATTGTTATTCTTTCCCTATACTTGCAAGTTGGGAATTGTTGTTGACTGACCTTCTGATGTAAACCGTAATCTACATAAGAATCCATCATAGAAGAAATGAGAGAAAGAGTAGGATTAGGGCTAAGAAAGATTAACATTAACTAAACTAGTAAATAAACTTCATTGATATCTTCGGTTATTGATTAGAGAAGACCCCTTTACATATTTATAGATTGTTAAACCATAATCCTAATTGACATAGGATAGACTATAAACTATAGTCCTAATTGACATAGGAGTCCAGTCCTAGTAATACTACTAATCCTAACTTAACTAGAATAGGTCATAATATTCCACCAACGCTTCCGCATCACCTCGTCCTCGAGATATATCTTTTTTCATCAAAGGCAAGAATGTGAAAGGCGCAACTTCTATGGTGGAACTACCAATGTTCCTGTAGACGAGCAGTTGGCTAGACTTTGGATTCATAAATTAGTGGGCCTGGTTTGGCGAGAGTATGCCTTCCAGAAAGCTTTGAACCAATAATGGGCCACACAAAACCCTGCTACAATTTTTTTTAATGTTGTTGGACCAACCTGAGGGGTGGACGTGAACCAAGGTTGAATCAGCCCGAGGGGTAGGCTGTTGAACTGGGCCGACCGGTTTAACTATGGACCAACCCAATGTAGATAGCTTGAACCAAGGAAGTCTTGAACCAGCCCAGCCCACGTTGGACCAAACCAACAGAGACTGGTCCAAAAACCCGTTGTCCAGGAGTTGACCCTAGCGTCTTCCCTATCGATGCCTTAGCTACTTCGAATGGTGCCGCCACAGCATCTAGCGCAATGGCTGAAGTGGCGATTGAGCTTCTTGCAGGAGGCAGCTTCAACAGAGGCGGAGGCATGTGTGGCAGCAGATGAGGCTGGGAGCACAACGGCGATGGTGGCAGCAGCATGACAGTGGGGGTGTGGTGAACGGAGGGTGGTGGTTTCAGTCGAGGCGAAGGCGGAATGGCAGTCGAAGGCCCATGCAGTGGCGATCGGGGCAGAAATAGTGTGCTGAAGTACACAGGCGGACAAAAAGATGGTGACGTTGGTGGTGGGTTTGGCGGCAGCGGATTCAACGGCAAAGGCAGCAGAGGCGATACTGATGGCAGGTAGGGCGGTGGCAACGGAAGGTTCACCGGAGCTCCAACAGAGGGACGGTCATCTATGCGAAGCAGAGGAGGTGGACCGTGGAGAGCCAAGGTGGAGGTGGCGGAAGGAGAAGGGATGGAGGAGGAGATATGGCCGGAGGGATGCTGGCCCAGCCTGGCGCAAGGCGGGGAAGTACCCGGCAGCAGAAAGGTGGGGCCTTTATCGCAGGGCTGCTGCTGATCGAGGGAGGCGGCGGTGTTGGACGGAGGCACAGTCGCAGCTGACGACGGCAGAGACAAGTCACCGGTAGCATGGGTATGGACGGCCGCAGCCATGGGCTCCGGCAGACCCGGCGGAGAAGGCGCCGACAAGGAGGAGGTGGACACGACGCCGGTGGTCGAGAGAATGGACTGGCCATGAAGCAGCAGTGCCAACGAGCTGAAGGCGACCGATGGGACGAACCCAAATGGGGCTGAGTCGACAGGGAAGGTTCCTGATGGCACTATTCCCCACCAAGGCTACATGCCAGACGACCCCAAGTGCGTGCCAGTGGGAAAATACAGAGGCAGAAACAGGGTCGGATAGGCATCGAAGCTCGGAGGAGGAGTCGACACAGACAGGCGATGCAAGATCTCTTCAAAGAGGCGATTGGTCGTCTGCTGACTCTCCGCGATCTCCGCGATTGAAGTCATCAAATCGGTAAGTTTGCTATCGACTTTTGCTTCCAATTGGGTAATGCGGGTAGTCTCCTGTGTGAGGGTAGCAACGAGGGTGGGTTGGGTGAGAGCCGAGGTTCAACTGCTCGGATACCAATGATGTAGACTGTAATTTACATAAGATTCCATCGTAGGAGAAAGGGGAGAAATAGTGGGATTAGGGCTAAGAAAGACTAATATTAACTAAACTAGTAAATAAACTTCATTGATTTCTTCGGTTATGGATTAGGGAAGACCCCTTTACATATTTATAGACTCTTAAACCATAATCTTAATTGGCATAGGATAAACTTTAAACTATAGTCTTAATTGACATAGGAGTCTAGTCCTAGTAATACTACTAATCTTAATCTAACTAGAATAAGTCATAACGCATTCTCTCTCAGGTAAAGTAAACCTTAGGTTTAATCCAGATGTTATTGAATACTTTTTTTATTTATTTAATATACGTTTCTTCATGGTGTTTGTCATATCTTTAGTGGGTTTTTACATCCTACTGAGTTTTTCTATGAAGTACTCATGCATCCTCTTATGCATGCGTGAAAAGGGAATAATTCAGGAAAATTGCAGTTGCAGGAAGGTGTTGCATACTGTTTTGAAGAATTCTGAGAATTATCTATTGCTTTGTTTATTTTTGAAGAACTTTATGAATTATTGGCCAATGTGTGCCAAAGACTTGATGTTTTTCTATTGTGGACTATTTAATCAAAGTGAGACAAAAAACGGTGAGGCTTTTTGGCTAGGGAGCTGAAAAGGTAAGTAGATTCATGTCCTAAAATCAAGTTAAAATGCATGTATGTGCGGTTTGTTGCCGTTTACTTGATAAAGTTAGTTTCTTTGTCTTGTGTGCAAAGAGATTAGCTAGTTCTATTGTTGATGAATGGTTAAGGGAATATTTCCATTTAAAATATGCTATGTTATGAGATGCATGCAAAGTAGATTAACGAATCTTACTTGCTGATTTGTTGCATGAATTACATGTATATGGATCTTGCCTTTTATGTTGAGATAAAACTATTGACTTCTTGTAGATTACATGGATTAGCTTGTTTAGAATGATGCATATGTTTTCCTCTTACATGAACGGTATATAGAATGTATGCTTTGCATTATGAGTTGCATTTGTATGATCTCTCGTGACAGAGATTTGAATCAAATCAAGGATTTGATTTTCTTGGCCCCAAAACATGGTTAGGAAGATCCGATGGAAAGAGTGAACTTGCGGGCATTCCATGCTATGTCTGTTCACTTTCCATTCCTGATGGAGTGATTCAAGGCTCATGTGTTTGGCTTTGGCACTCATTCTCAGCTTAGTCCCTGACTGTTTTGCTTGTGGACTATTTTGAGGTTTCTTACCTCGGCTAGTTTTGGCCGATTGACACTCTATGGTTTTGGACCTTTGGTGGTAGGAAACCTTTGTGGTTCCATACTTGGAGTGAGTACTCCAAACTACCATGGTTTCGGACTTGGGTGCATAGAAAACTTTATGGTTCAACATCAACAATGTGGAGGTCCTATGTGGTGCCACAACAACTCTATGGTTATGTGCCAATAGGGCAATGGAGTAAAAACACTATGGAATACCAACACCCTACGAGAGGGTTACATGCTTTAGGTTGTGGGCAAATGGGTTAGGCCCCTTCCTACTCATCCACTTGGCCCATGAACGAGGGATGTGAGCTCCCTACTAGTATTGAAGAACAACCAATATGAGAGTCAGCTTTGAAAGGGTCATCATCGGCTTTAATAATAAGATTTACATATGATTTATTGAGTTGCATACTTACTGTTGGGAAACATTTCGATCTGGTTTCAATGATACTTTACTGGATGATGATTCGATGCATGTTTCGGCTTGAATTTGTTATTATATGAATGCACGTATTCATTGATGGATGGATATGATACGCCTAACTTGAATTTGTAGAAATAAATCTACTTGAATAATATACTCTTATTCATGTTGAAATAAAATGTAAAGGCTTCCTTAATCCCATAACAAGTGTTTAAAGTGATTTGGTCCATGAGTGCATCTACTGACTATATACCTATATACTCGCCCACCCCCAGATCTTGCAGTTTGTAGCGGTGAGGTTAAGAGGAAGTAACGGAGTTCTGTGCCAAAGCTTCCACTATCTCATAGTATGGAACTAGTTGTAACTCTTTTGTAGTGTCAGATTCCTGAAGCTATTATAATCATCTTTGTAACTTAAACACTTAGGTGTATACCTTTAGACATTATGAGTGGTACTTGTTATTTGGGATGTGCACGGTGGGTCTTGGACGTTGTTTCTTTGTTATGATTTTCATATTTTGGCTTTTGGCTTCTTGATGAATCCCAGTTGTACAAAAGATAAGTTTGATCGTTGATTTCTATTTTTACAACAAAAAGGTTTACCGAAATGAGGCCTCATTCCTTTCTAAAATGCTTTTGAAAACCAGAGTGTTACAAGAACTATGATTAAGCTGCATGTCATGCCCCAAAATCCCTGACCACGATCGAGTGCGGAAGTCTTCTTAAATACCATCTTTGGAAGGTAGGAACTCTGGGACGTGACTTGGAATAATCGAATCAACCGGTGATTGATTATATTTTTAACTACTTTACTCGCAATCGCACGAGACTCAGTATAGTCTAGTGGAAACGAGGTCGAACCCAAAGGACTTAGTTGATTAACCTAATTCTAATGAAAGATTTGATTTTTTTTATGATTTAATTAGCTAAAGAACTAAACTTTACTGAAAAATTAAATTTATGAAAATATGAAGGCATCGAATCCACTACTAAACATGCAATTATTACTCTCAATTATTATTTCTACAAGATGATATGATATGGTAGTTTGTGTTCTTTGGTCAGACACACGAATTACCAGTGAATGCACTACACGTTCTTTAGTCGGACACGAAAAGTTCATTCACTATAAGTTATGTAATTAACTCTATCCTTTGGTCGGGCATAGAATCAACACAAACCTGTTCCTTAGTCAGACACAGCGAGTATAAAGATCTAATTCCATTCATCATCACTCAAGTCTATGGTCAAGCACTTAAAAGAAAACTCATGAAATAGCATTAAGCATGAATCATATCAACTTTTATCATATTAAACTATCAAGAGTAATAATACATATCTAGGGCTTCATCTAGCCTTGATAAAAAAATTAGCTAGACATAGGAATGGAGAAAAGAAAAGCCTGATTTGGTGTATTCATGGGCATGAATCACTTCTTCTTCTCTTCAAAAGACTTCTCTTCTTCTTTTCTCTAGCCTCCTCTCTTAGGTCTCCAATTTTCTTTTTTTCTTTTTCGAGCCCTCTCTGTGCTTATATAGTAAGGTAAGATAAGCCACGAAACCCCTCTTCAATTCTAACTTGAAATAGGTCACTTTTGAAATTAGCGCATATGGCGATCGATCGCACCGTCTTTCCAATCGATTGCGTGTTTCCTTCGTTATTTCCTGCGTCTCTTCCGACCGATCACTTCACACTTGCATCTGCCGATCAATCACATTGATTGCCAATCGATCGCTATTACTGTATCGCGAAATTTCAAAATTCCAGTAACGACGATTGATCGTATAAGGCAACCGATCGATCGCTATTACTGTTCATCTACTTGCATAAAAAAACTTCAAATGGTCGTAACTTTTTGCTCCTAACTCCAAATTACGCGCAGTCGATGGCGTTGGAAAGCTGACTTCTTGAACTTTAATATGAAGCTTGAATCAATCCTACAAGCTTAGCAAGTAGTCACAAGTTCATACAAGAAGTTATGAAGAGTTAACCATTGAATCACATTTCACCACATTTGCAGTTTACTCTTATTTCCCTACAAAAACCAAAAACAACATTAGCAAATACTAATTATCTGCTAATACTTACATAAATATAAGTTTAAGAGCTGATGAAATGCACAATTTCAATATATATCAACCGGCCAATTGCATCATCTCAAAAGGATGTGCAGTCGACAATACCAGGATCACTCAAGAATGTGGGAACTCATCATCCAATCTCAAAATAAAACATTGTAAATGTATTAAATGAAACCTACTTAGTCTTTATTACAACATATAGTAATAATTGTCAATCAAAAGAAATCATAAAAGCTATGGCACATAACGGCCAGCAAATATCAAACTAAGCAATTAGTTGAAACTTCTCTGAGTATTTTCATGCATCTGCGCCACCTTCCTATCCTGCAATCGTCCTGAATCACTGATCTTTCATGCCTGCATCAGAGGATGCATGAGTATTTTGCATAAATACCCAGTAGGATGTAAAAACCCACTGGAGACACAATAAATAGCATGAAAAATGGTTTACTCAATAAAACAGGAATATATAATAACTGAAGGACTGATCACACGGTTTACAACCCCTAAACAGAAAGGTTAGTCAATAATAACAGTCCCAACTCGCAAGTATAGAGAACAAACATCAATAAGACTCCGAACAATCATATGCGTAAGGAGAGAATAACAATTTTACCAAAGGCTCTAGGCATCTATAGTGCAAGGAGTTACAATTTCTGCTCGATGAACTTATCACTCGTAAATGACTAAATAATCATATCAGAACCACCCTAGGAGTTCTCTCTTTGGAACCCTGCCACGCGTCTAGGATACTGGCCCCACCAGTGCTTATGAACATGATGGGCAGAGACTGAGGACCTTCTGTAATGTCAATAGTCTAACCTACGTATAGTGCCTCTCTTCAGGCATAAATAATCGGAGACCTCGCAAGATCTAGCAATGGCTTTAATGAGCATACTAGGAATCCACTTCGGAGAGATCCTCGCAAGGTATCTAGTAGAGAAAATAGTCATGTAACAATCTGAATAATATTTCAAAGGAATAGAGGTCGCAACACTCAAAGGTTTTAAGGTATCTTTTACCGGAATAGACTCACTCTTACGAGTACGAATAAATCATCAATCAGAATGAACTTACTCTTTGAAGTATAATTAAATCATCAATCACTCAATAGAATACCATTCCTCACAAGGTCACCACTGAGATTCCAAAGACTTTGATCAACAAATAACTCACCAACAGGGTAAGAATAGATCGCAATCAAAATTCAAACAACATGCTTCATGTCTAGCCTTATATAGGAACATATCTGGAATTTAGGTTCTACTATTTATGATACTGAATTCAAGATGAAAGGATGATTGGCATGGTTTGATCTCCAATTGGAACCCAAACTGACACAAAGCTGTAAGTAGATAATAAGACTATAGGTTATAGTGACTTATTCATAATATTAATCCTTTAGACCTCCTAGTCTTACAGTAATAGTTCATATCATGTCTTACGACATATATTAGTAATATTTTAATCAGACTAGATTATATCGTTAGGTATTAGTATGTACTAGTGACTTAGACCTTGATTACTGCAAACTGTGTTGATGATAATAGCTCTCTTCCGACTGTCCCCATAGTCGGCTCAGTGGGAATCTAAGTCTGAACTTTTAACACCATATAGCTTTATGAGTCTAATTTCCAACCCAATAGACGACATATTTTTTTGATTTTTTATGATTAGTTATGATTTTTATACTGCAAGTCATTGGCATAGACCCCTAAGTCTTGATCATACATATTAATTACATATTAGTAACATTTAATCATGATAATAGAATCTTATTAACTATTATAGGTCCTTATATGTTCTGGAATATAGGTATCACAAGCTTTTACACACCTTTCATTACATAACCAATCTAAGATACTCCCCTTTCAATCATGAAGACCTTAACATAAGAATCACGATCCATACTCATATGGTACAATTAAACATGAACTTTTATAGAATCAAAAAAGAAATTTCCGACATCCAAAAGATCAAGAGATGAATAATGTTCTCACCTAAAACAATCATGCAAGCATTAGAAGAGATAATACTCCACGAATATCAATAATCATACTCATAATCATAATTAATATGGAATCTCTCAACAATTCAAGCATTCATATAATCTCTACTACTGAGATGGAATTAAATAACTCATCATAGAATAGATAGAAAGAGTTTAGAAGCAATATAGTAGGAAAAACCATCCTACCCCCTTTGTAGAACAAAAACTGCACTTCCAACACAGCTCCTCTTCTTCTCTACGCCGCAAGACCTTCGCTCCTTCGTTTATGACGAGACTTGAATGAAGAAGAAGAGTGAAAGGGTTACTGGAGCAAGGGAGAAGGAGAGAGAAACAAGGTTGGGCATTCACAAACTCCCTAGTGTGATAAAACACAAGTTAGCCCCCTTATTGGTGTTTATATAGACCTTATGCTTATTCTAACTAGGATATTTTTCCCATATAATTCCTTCCCAATCCAATCTCTCAATTCTCTAATTAGAAGCTTCCCATAGGTAGAAGGGACGTCCTAAACTTAATCCTCCTTGATTAGTTAGGATTTGATATCTACTTTAATTAGGTTTCTCAAAACAGCACTTTCCAGATTCAATCTCAGCCAGTGCTATCGATCGCTGCACTGGGCGATCGATCGCTGTGTTACTTCGCACGATCACAGTATCAGCGATTAATCTTTCCATGCGGCCGATCGCTGCATGCGATACACAAAAGTCTAGTAGATGTGATTGATCATTCCCAAGATCGATCGCTGCTCTCAAAATCGCAAATTACAGTAAATACGATCGATCATCACCTCATGTGATCGATCGCGTATGCCTGGCGATCGATCGCTTACTATTTTTCTCAAGAAATTTTTCTACGAAATTTTTAATTCATTCCATATGACCAATACTCACATTTGACCACGAAACTCATTCTTCAATCTTAGAGTTTTAGTAAACTTACCGATTTTTACGGGTGTTACACTGCATAATTGCCTCAATAACAATATACCATAAATTAAACATATTATTGCACACAACACCATCTAGATCCATTCAAATGGACCACCACCTGCATAATTAATAACTTCATAGAGAATTAATAATCCATTCAAACAAGCATACCATATGACCATTTCATAGATCCATTGTGGCCTACCATGTCCAACCATCAACTTCCATTGGCCTTATGAGCTTAACCACCTTAAGAGCTTTCTGAGGAATCCTCGTATTCGGACAACCTCCTGCTAGGCATCCATAACCTCCCCAAGTTGATAGCCCACTCATTGCATTAACAAAATGATCACACTTGTTAATAAATCATGTTCCAACTTACATTCATACAGTCAACACTGCTTACTTATAGTAAGCCCATTTTAACCTCTCAAGAAGGGTACTACCGTCTATTGCAGAGTAAACAATTAGAGTACTCTATTAACTTATGAGCCTTGGCATGTTATATACCATTCAGACTCTCTACCAATCCATAAGACCTTTGGATCCAAAGAGCATAAGATGACTCTGTATCACCCATGAAATTGTGCAATCCCTTCACCATATGTATGTGCCACTATCCTAAGTAACCTCCTAAGAAGGGAACTCCTTTTTAGGAAGTTAAGTGTATATTGTATCCAATTGACACACTACATACTACTTAACAATTTAAACACTCTTAGGGTCTGTTTGGTTGCAGCTTCTTTGAGTAGAAGAAGCGGAATCTAGGGTATTCTGCTTCTTAGATTTTAGTTTTGACGTCAAGTGCATTTGGTTGGACAAAAGGAAAATTTTGCTTTCTTGTGAGTAGTCTGTTTGGTAATATATGCAGAAAGCAGATTTTAGACTCTTAAGTTACAAAACTACCCCTCGTGCCTGGAGCTTGCTTATGTCATAGACCGTTTTTTTCTGACTTTTGGTTTCTCAAACCTTCTTTTGAACTGATTGAAGCATGACTAGATCTTTTCCTGCATAGTTTTTTTCCTTTAACAAATCCTCTTGTAATTATGTTGCAGTACTTGTCCATTAAAGCTCTTGTGTCTGCCGTAGTGGCAAATGGAGTTATAGGTATCTTCAGCTAAGCTTGGAGAGCCCTGTTCGCCCTGTTCAATGCAGTAGCTTGACCCTAAACCAAAACAACCACTCTTTCCTGATCCCAGCAAAGTATCTAACGATGGTGAGACAAAAGGAGGAGATTTGGAAGACGAGAATGAGGATACGCCATTTTTCATGTCGCTCTGGACGTCAAGCATCTTGTATGCATCAAACTGGTTGAGTTCGGAACACTTCATGTCACGCTGGCTGGTAGAAGATATGCCGTGGAAACTACTACTTTTCTTGAAGCTACCATCATCTGTTGTGCACTATAATTTGCTGCTAATCAGAATCTTGTACCAAGAAGAAAAAACGAATCCATATGAACTGATTGACACATTGTTCACAAAAAATTGATTGCTTTACAAACTGATACCTTTACAATGCAAGTAATTTTCATCCATTCATTCAGTCACAAACTATAACAGCATGGCTTACAATTCAATTCATTTACCACTAACTTGTACAACATAGACACAAACTGTTTTCGTGTTACACATACAACTAATATACAACATTCTTGTCAACTAATTCACATACTATAATCAAATTTCCATAAATAACTTATCTTCACCGATTATCTGATAACAAAGAAAAATTCGCCAATGCATACTAAGGCAAATTCTTATATCCAGAATGTGCAAGATTCTTATATCCAAAAAAATAAAAGAATGTGCAAGATTGAGCCAAATTTCTTTCGCGCTTGTCTTAAGGAATGGGATCCCAAGCTCATCAGCAAATGACTGCGACGATATTGTAGAAAGTGGTACTAGTGAAGATACTTTAAAAAGAAAGGGCAGTTGTCTAGTACAAGGAAAAACACTGGATTTTGCACGTAGAAACATTTAAATAAAATGTTTTTGAAGCTGTTGAAATCTTCAGCAGAATATTTGTAAAAATCCATATTGCTTAATGTATGTGGCTAAACTATAACATAGTATTCTTTACAGATCTTTCCAGACATATAAAGGTCTGCAAGAAGAGTTTTTGGGTTGACAAATGAAAAAGAAAGAAAATTACCGGTGCTATTTGTGAGACAACTCTTTGGTCGACCAAATCACATTTGTTACCAACAAGAAGCTTGCACACATTGTCACTGGCATATGTATCTATCTCACTCAGCCATTGTCTAACATTATTGAAGCTCTCCTAAGTAACATTGTAAACTATCTGTCAATTTAAAAGCATCAGAAGCCTTTAGGCATAAAATGGGAGACATAACAATTTAAATTGCATATGCACAAATAGAAAATTTATAAATAAAAAATCACACAAATAGAAAAACAATTTTATAACTCCAACTAGAAATTTCTTACAATAAGAAACGATTAGATGTTATATACCTTAGAGCCAAAAGACATAATTGATTCTTAATTAATTTAACAAGCAGAAAAAGAAAGAAGTTAAATTAGCCTCCAGATTCCTTCAGACAATATCATAAGGGTGTCAAAATGACATACCTGTTTGGAAAACTATGCCTTCCATGATGCAAGAGCATCCTCCAGCTTTAACCAATACCCTAAAAAGGAAAATAAAGGGACTTTAAAGAAAAGAAAAACAAAAAAACGGAGATCTAGGAGATAATGCCCCCTATGGTGCAAAAAACTTCGCACACATGTCACAAAAACACCATTCAACTGTTATTTTTCACGTGGTTAGCCATTATCATGCTCCACAGACCAACAATGCTTGTCAAATTCCACAACTTTCGAATATGAAATTTGATCCATATACCAATTGCATACAAATTTCTAAGTTCAAACCCTTTCAAGCACACCCCATTCTATTATTATATAGTGCAGTTGCAATCAATCATACTACGTAAAGTATTAAACTCTCTGCCCCATATCAAGTGAACTATTTGATTTTTCCAAATGAACCAAATATGACACTTACATGGGACAGATGGAGTACATTGGATCCTTTAACATATCATGTTAAATGATATAGAAGACAATATGATATTATGAAGCAAAAGGCAAGTGAGACAATCCAGCTCTTTTTAGTGGAATATAGGTTAGGAAGCAGAACACTTAAGAAGTATACAATCAATAGTCTTAATACATTCTTTATTAGTAAGAACTATAAAAGGTTGAAAGAAGAAAGTGCCTTTAGAAATAGACCAAATTCCATCCTCCCTCCATGTTTTAAGTGGTGGTCCTCTCTTAGCTGCAGAATAGTGGCACATGTAAGTAAGAGAAGAACACTCCCAAAACTTACATAAACAAAAAAAAATTGATATCAGCTTTACCCTCTGATCTGTACATGAAATATGCATTTTATTATCTCCTAAACTTATGTTTCTGCTAGTATTAGATTAGAATTTATGCTACTTTAATATAGTTTTTGGTTTTTGTAGGAAACAAGAGTAAAACGCAGAAATGGGATGAAATGCAACTCTAATGATTGAATATTTACAACTTCGATTGTATATCTCTGATGGGACTGATTTAAGATTCATGTTAAAGTACATGAAGTCAGCTTTCCAACGCCACTGACTGTTCGCAATTCGGAGTTCTGAGCAAAAAGTTATGATCATTTGAAATATCTCACGCGAAAGAGACACGATTAAAGAGAAGAACCGTCAAGATGAGATTGGATGGATGAGATCGATACAACGGGTTTTTTTTTAATAAAGAAAAAAAATAAAAAAAAAGAAATATGAACCGGTTCCGTTCCGGTCCGGTTCAGTTAAAAGAAAAAGAAAAAAAAAGGGAAAACCCGGCCTGAGCCAAAGCTCGGGCCTTTCGTCCAGAAGCAAAGCTCGAGCTCTGCCAGAGAAGGCCGGCGTGGGCTGAGCTTCGCCAGTGGTGACAGTCGAAGACGGCGAGGATGGACTCGGACGGCGGAAAGGAACGGCGGGGACAGTCGAGGAGCCGCCGGAGGCGAGGAATAGATATCGATTAAAAAAAACAAAAACAGAAATTGAACGCCGGTGAAGGAGAAGGATGGCGGAGGTGAGGACGGCGGCGATGGGTCTCGGTGGCAGGGCTAGATTCGGACGGCCGTGAGTTGACGACGCCGGCGAGAAAGGACCGGCGGCGATGACCATGGCGGAGGCTTGACGAACTAGAAAAAAACTGATGGTGTTCAATCGGGAAACAGAGACGAACTCCTAATCGAATTAGAAAAACTTGATTTCGTCTTCGATTGGGACGCAGTTTTGGCTCTTGTAAAAGGACTTGGACTCTATTTCGGATGTCTATAAATACATAACAAATCGAGAGCTAAGGCAGAACCGGCCGGAAAAACCAGAGTTTTGGGTCGTCTGTTTGCCGGATTCTGGTGGATTTTGGGCCGGAAGAGGAGAGGGAAGAAGAGAGCAGGCGGCCGGAGGGAAGAAGGAGGAAGAAAGGTGCTAAATTTTGGACTGCTACAGTGCACAACGAGTTGGGAGAGACGATGAATAAGGCGCAGTGAACAGTACCCGTGAATAGTGTTTTGCATGAACAGTGTTGCTACAGTAATTTTGAACAATATTTTTTGGTGAATAGTGCAAAACGACTCCAACAAATTAACAGCATTCTCCTTGTCCAATGGCCGGCTAAATTCACGTCCAAGGCATAGATGAAACCCGAGTAAATTGGTTGTATCGTTTTCTTTCATCTTCATCTTAATTTTACCTTGATTGGTGTATGAATCTTATTATAGAATCACTGTTAATTTATTGAGATATATTCTATGTGCTCGAGAGAGGCTAGAGTGAATTCTTGTTAATTTCAATCCGAGGAATATTTGCGTGTCCGAGAGGAACGTAAGTAGACTAAGGTGTTATAAAGGAATAAGATTTCATTGGTTTATACTCGAGAGAGATAGATTACAGTTCCATATTTTTAATTGCTTATGTGTTACGTCCGAGAGGAGAGCACTACATTTTGAATTGACAAGTATATGTCTGAGAGGAATATACCAGCCAATCAGGAATTTATTCAAAAGAGAGACGATAAGCTGGTTTATTGTGTGGTGGATTCGAAGCCTTGGCACTTCTCCATATTAGTTAAAATCTATTTTAAAGTAGTTAAATTTTATTGCTTTCTCTAGATTAATTAAAATAAAATTTGCTTTCACTTGAATTTGGTAAAATATTAGTCCGTCCCTGAGGTTCGACAACCCTTTAATACTCACTGTAGTACAATTGCCTTGTGCACTTGCAAGGGTTTTATATTTAAACGATCACCCTCTCAAACAAGCGCTTCATACTAAGGGGAAACAAGCTATTAGCTATCTGATCATTATCTTTTAATGATATCTTTGCAAAGTCCTTTGGTTGTAGCAAGTACAACTAAAATTAGCACTAGAATTTATTTATATATTCTTTAAGCAAAGCGTTTAAATTTATTGACCCTATGCCAAGTACACTGACGACAATTCAAAGTTTACATGCGTATAGTCGGGACCAAAATAGTCTCTGCTTTGGGATTCTACAATCTGTAGAAGAAAAAGCAATTAAATACGTAAAGAGAGTACTGTGATTGATTATAATGCTCATACTAAAAAAGCTGAAGGCAACATAAAACATTTATTAAAATCTCACAGGAGTCCGCCTATCCTTCTCTTGCACTTGGATAGTAGATATCCATTTTCTGAAAGCAGAAAAGAAGTAAAAATGTGAGCTAATGGAGTAACTATGCCTAAATAACCAGGAGTTTGCTTCAATAGTAATAAACTAATAACAAATAAAACAATGTGGAACCATAGTAACCCAAACCCAATGAGATCTCAAAATCAATCAAAAGATTTAAAAAAAGTAAAAAGGAGAGTACTTGGCATGTCCCAGAACTCGCAGCGGCAGACGTCTGACTTCAGGGATGACCTCAATCTCGCCCTTCTTTGCGTTGATCTTCTTGCGGAGGTAGTGGCTGATGAGCTCCTCGTCCGTCGGACTGAACCTGAATCCCAGCGGGAGCACTGAGGTGGCCGGTAGAGAGAGATCAGCCACGCCCTTCTCTGTGGTCGCCGTTCTTCACCTGGGGAAAATGGGGACACGAGCAGTGAGGGCAACGATGGAAAAAATTTCATGCTTTTTCAGAACCATGCGCTTCATCGCGAAAATCTCCTCACGAGGAGATTCTATGTGAAGTCAACTTTTGCCAGAATTTGGGGCGGAAAGTCGACTTCACTACATCGCAGGATTCATGCGAAATAGTGTTACAAAACGGACTTGTGCAAAAATCGGCAGATTCTCTTAGAATCAGGTGCGGAAATCGCCAACCAAACAGGCCCTTACTAAACTTCCATCTTAATGGAGAGTCACCCTTAAGTAGATTCATCTTTTCCCTTTCCACGGATTTATAATCTTATCACAACAAGCTTATCATGACGATTCATAGCTATATGCAGAGTCTTTGACAAGTTTCAGCTCATCAGCCACTTCTAACTCTCTTATATAGTCTTATTCCTTTTGTCTCTAACCATTTGAGTTATACTATATCCAATACTGTCAATTAAGTATTTTATGTCCTTAAGAGTCCATTTTCTTAGTTATTACTCTCAATTTACCTATTCTTAATAATCAACTTGGAATTAGAACACAATCAGCCATTATTACGAGCATACACTATCGACAAACCCATCGGCTAGCCGAGGGGTATGCCGAGAGTTAAACCCTTAAGCAATCCTAAATACAAATCATTCACAATGCCAACAAATATCCATTCCAATAATCCAAACAAGTTTAAATACATCCACATGGACATTTTAGCTACTTACCTCACTCATGTTTCCTCAAATTTCACCATCACCACATATACTTTGACCACAACCATGAATTCTTTCGAATTCAACTCTAATTAGACTTAGCTCTAGTTCCTACCGTAGCTCTTAGCCTTTGGCTTGCATGAGTCAGTCCCCTACAGCTTAGAGTTGCTCTCATCTCACTCAATTCCTTGACTTTGCCCTTGAATTTGTCAAATCTCCATTCCGAAGAGCTTCCACCTCCATTAGACATCTCTTTAGGTTTTCATTTGGTGAGGAAAACCCTTTTTATACACCCTGGAAACAGCCCAAAGTGAACTGACCAAAATACACTTGCTCGGTGACCTCCTCGGCTAGTCTATAGCTTACCACAACTACATTGTCTGCTCACCTGTCGGTGCCATTTTCAGCTTTCCTGTGCTCAAGCACACATAACTTTATCTCAGGAACTCCAATTTACACATTTTTTAAACTGTTGTAAAGATCTTGACGACGAGCACTATCTAAATATATCAAAAAATGATTTAACTTCCAAAGTTTACCTTCTCTCTGGTACACATAGCCTTCACGCTTCCTGGGGCTTCCATCACACTTCCAACATCAAGTTCTTGGATTCTTGGGCTCAAATCAATCATCTTAAAGAGTGCCGTATAATTTCTAATCAGTTATCCATACGCATGTATATAGCTGATAGGGCAAATCCACTTATTTAATTATGCATATGTAATTTTTCAAAGAGATGAGTTTACATGAGATCGTTCTCATATAAAGAGCATGGGACAAATTTTTATTACCATTAGATTTCGATCGGAGGGGTGGATATCAAATCAGTGGATAAGTAAATGTGTCACATCAAAGAGTGGGTGAGATATTATAGATATTTGTAGTCGTCAGATCAAGATCCAACGGTTACGATTTAAAGTGGCCTCATATAAACAATATGAGAGCGATCTCATTTAAACTTTTCCCTTTTTCAAATGCAGTGAAGTTTTATTTGGACCGAGGGAGTATGCAGGGTTGAGTTGTCCACTACCTTGTGGGAAAAAAAAAACTGCCAAAAAAATTTCAAGATTCACTCCGGAAATCCACCGTGGAATCCATCATTCTCACCGTACAGCTTTTTTTCCCGCCAAATAAAAAACCCTAACTTATCCCGACTGCCCCCTAAACCCTAAACCCCGCCACCACCGCCGCCGTCACCGCCATCGCCGGAGGTAGTCGCTATGGATTCCCTGTCGCGGAAGCAGTCCAACAATCTGGTTCTCATCCTCGACTATGGCTCTCAATACACGCACCTCATCACCCGCCGCATCCGCAGCCTGTCCGTCCTCTCCCTTTGCATCTCCGGCACCTCCCCCCTCTCCGCCATCACCGACCTCAACCCCCGGCTTATCATCCTCTCCGGCGGGCCCCACTCCGTCCACACCGCCGACGCTCCCTCCTTCCCGGACGGCTTCCTCGACTACGCCCGCGCCAACGGCGTCTTTGTTCTTGGCATCTGCTACGGCCTCCAGCTCCTCGTCCAGAAGCTCGGCGGCGAGGTCCGACCGGGCGACGCTCAGGAGTACGGCAAGATGGACATTGATGCGGTCGGAGGTTGTGAGCTGTTCGGCGTGGATGGCGGGCGGCAGACGGTGTGGATGAGCCACGGGGACGAGGTGGTCCGGCTTCCGGAGGGTTTCAAGGTCGTCGCGAGGAGCCAGCAAGGTGCCGTCGCGGCGATTGAGGATCCCAAAAGAAGGCTCTATGGGCTTCAATATCATCCGGAGGTATATCAACCTTTGTCTCTCCGTTTTACTCCTTCCGTCCGGAATTAGTAGATACATTTGGTTTTCCAAAATGAGCTAAAATGAGCTATGCGTCATTGCGTCTCTACCCAAGGTACCGTTCGGAATACTTCTTTTTGTTACTCCCTCCATCCGGAATTATTATCACCTCAAGGGTTTCCAAAATGAACTAACATGGAAAACCTTATGGTGATAATTATTTCCTCAGATTATGGAAAACCGTAAGGGCATTCATTTGCCAATTGTGGCATTCAAGATTCTAGTTTTTTAGTTACAGTCTTATGTGTGCTTCATTTAATAGTGAATTATTCTTGTTTCCCAATGTATTCTTGATATATTGATAGATGTATGTTGCCATTACTTTTAGGTGACACATTCAAAGCTTGGTATGGAAACTTTGAAAAACTTACTTTTCGATGTTTGTGGAATAACTGCGGATTGGAAAATGCAAGATGTGGCGGAAGAAGAAATAAGAGTAATAAAAGAGATGGTGGGGCCTACAGATCATGTCATATGTGCGTTATCTGGAGGCGTGGATTCCACTGTGGCGGCAACAATAGTTCACAAGGCCATCGGGGAGAGATTGCACTGTGTTTTTGTTGATAATGGGCTGTTGAGGTGATACATATGTTTTTTTTCTTTGAACTCTGTTTTTGAAATAGTAATGCATTAATCCAAGAATGTTTCAAGGTGGTCAAAATATAGTGTTTTTTCTGATTAAAAGCTTTTATCACAGATACAAGGAGAGAGAACGTGTAATGGCAACATTTAAAAGTGATTTGCACTTGCCTATTACCTGTATTGATGCGTCCAATCAGTTCTTGTCAAAATTGAAAGGTGTTGTGGACCCTGAGACTAAGAGGAAAATTATTGGAAGAGAGTTCATTTGCATATTTGATGACTTTGCTCAAGACTTGGAAAACAGGTTAGGAAAGAAGCCTGTGTTTCTGGTTCAAGGAACTCTCTATCCAGATGTAATTGAGTCGTGCCCTCCGCCTGGAAGTGGGAGAAATCATTCCCACACTATTAAGAGCCATCATAATGTTGGAGGACTTCCCAAAAATATGAAACTGAAGCTGATTGAACCACTGAAGCTTCTGTTTAAAGACGAGGTTCTTACCATCTACTCCTTATGAACAAGAAAAATTATGTCTCTTTTTGCTTGTGTGAATGCAGTATTATTCTTACATCTGTTTACATCATGTGATTGATGCAGTGAGTTAAAATCCTCGGTATTGGTTTTGGCTTTGTATGTGAAATTTCCATATTTTAAGTGCCTATTAAGGTTCAATGTTTGAATTATAACTAAGAAAGAGTAGATTTTCTTGTTTTAATCACCTGCAAGGATGGTGGAAAATTTACTTTTCCAGTGATAACGGTAAAGGAAATACATCAGTGTAAATGAATGTCAGAGTAAAACTTTTAGCTTCGTTAAGTAAATTCAATTAAAGTTGTATATTTGTTAACTGATTGTCTAAATGTTTATAATTCCCACTAATGGAATACCAATTCATAATGTGGCTCTCAAGGAGATTTCAATATGTCATTTACTAATGGATGATGATGTCTAATTATCGTTGAGGCTTATATTCAGTACTGTTCCTTCAGTAGCAGTTTCTAGAGTCGTTCCAAACCTACTTGTTATTCCTAATGGTAGCCCTATTAAAAATTGTTATGAGATTCATTATAGTTTATTACCTCAGATTCATGCTGTTGTAGTTTCTGTCCAAATTTTTCTGACTTGGTAGTATACTTCTCGAAGGTACGTAAACTGGGAAAAATCATGAATGTTCCTGAATTATTTCTGAACCGCCACCCTTTCCCTGGACCTGGCCTTGCAGTTCGTGTCTTGGGCGATGTTACGGAAGGCAATGCCTTAGAAATTTTACGCCAGGTTTGTACCCGATTGGTTTTTATGTCATGCATTAATTATGATTGGTTTAGCTTGAATACTAAATTGTTCTAATTCTTTCCCAGGTTGATGAAATTTTTATTCAGTCGATTAAAGATGCAGGACTCTACGATTCAATCTGGCAAGCTTTTGCTGTGTTTTTACCAATAAGATCAGTTGGTGTTCAAGGTGATCAGAGAACTCATTCTCATGTGGTTGCCCTCAGAGCTGTTACAAGTGAGGATGGAATGACAGCTGATTGGTGAGTTCCAATTCAAATTTGACTTAATTTCATAGTACTGATTGTGTTTTCATGGCCACAATAATACAATTCCTTGCGGCTATAAACTTCATGTAGAGGAAAACTTATTACTGTCTTAATCATAGGGGATCAAGTTAGTGGAAAGTTTTAGCAATATGTGATTTTAATTATCTTCATGCTCGCTGACATGATGGCCCCTTAAGTTTTCAAATATGCTTCACAACAAGTTTCAAATTTCTTTTGTCCTACAAAGAGAAAACAACTAATTTTGAAGAAAAATTGTGATAGATGTCATCATGAAGTGACATTGAAGTCATTTGGAGATTCTCAATCTGATAGCTGAACCCAACTTCTGTTCATTAAAATGTAATTGACCATCATTTCCATGCGCTGTAGTGAGATAGGTGGGAACAACTGCTGTAATTTGGCCAAAATACACGGTTCGGATTTGATTTAGGTGCAGATTGCAGCTACTAATTTTCTTCTGCATTCTTGCATTTCTTTTGAAGAATTTCTTAATAGGGATCAAATATATTTTTTTGTGTACGCAAAGTTCTAATTTGCAAGAAGCTAGTGGCGGAAAAGGATATAAACCTCTCCAGAATATATTAGAAGTAGATAAGGATGTCCTTTGAGATGTAATAATGGGCAATTGAATAGAAACATGGAGGTCGCTGGGGAGGATGCAAGTATCACCATGCTCAACTTGAAATATTGGCATATTTTACCTATACTGGAAGTTTGCAGATACAAGTTATTTACCTATTTTGTCTAGAAGGATAGCCGTGCTCGACTTGAGCTTAATATTTAAATATATGAACAATGTCACTGGTTCACATTTGTTTCTCTCATATCTAACAATTCGTTGATGGCAATATTCACGAGTCACTACAATCATTATTTAGCGTTTATCAATAAAACTAAACAGCCAAACTAAAATTAGTTAATACATGTCTCTATCTTCAAACTCATTCTTCTTTATAATTAGGCATCCTGTTTTTGCATAAGTAGAATAGTTACTGGTACTATAAGTGTATTTTGTTGGTGTTATAATTGTTCGAGATAGTATCATTGCTTCTACATGTTAATACATGCTTTGATTTTCCAAATACATGTGAAATTTATTTTTGGGTCACCGAGACTATTGCCCCCCTTGTCTCCATTTCCTGTGGTCACCGAGGGCAGACCATTAAACTCCAGTGTGAGCCTTGTCTGTGCCACAAATGTATTAATTCTGTTCCTGCCACATTCTTAAAAGCTTTAGTTTCTATTTCAGAAAATGATAGCTTGTCAAATTTTCTTACTGGAAAAATCATGATTATCTACATATAAAGGTCAAACTGATTCATTTAATAATTTGTTACATATGAGTGGTATCAGAATGTGCTCCTGTTACCAGTCTTTAATGGGCTTGATGTGATGTGAAATTAATTTCTTACTGACAATTTTCAGGTACTTCTTCGATCACAAATTTCTGGATAATGTGTCAAGAAAGATTTGCAACAGTGTTCGAGGTGTAAACCGAGTTGTACAAGACATTACATCCAAACCTCCGTCAACAATCGAATGGGAATGACTTCAGCCAGATAATTTATGCGCAAGTGGTAAGGTTATAGATCATGATTTTTATCTAAAGATGTGATCAAACTCATTCCAACCTATTCTATCTTTTTTCCATGTTGGTGAATGCTCGCTGAGGTTTGTAAAATAGGCAGATTTATAAATTGTTAGCTAGGTGAAAGAAATTCATTTTTTGTTGTCTACAATGTCATCTTGAAAGGTCGATAACTTCCATCCAAAAACTTCATTCCTTTTGCATTGCCAGTGCGAAATGGATCCTTTGACATCATTGATAAGCTGGAATCAGTAGTATTGTCAAAATGTTCATAGATTTATTGTTGGTAACACCTTGCTTAGAACTTGGAAGTGTTTTCTCTGGTGGACACAAGTCTGTGGTACAAAATTGGTTGCCCACTAAAGAATTTTCACTGTTTATACTGCTTTTGATTTCAACTTGCAGTCATAATGAGTTTTCACAAATAATTATTTCATGTTTCTCAAAGCGAATGGACTTATGAGATCTGGCAGTGAAAGTGAATAAAAATGTAGGATGGAGTTTCAGGGTGTATATCATTCAATCTCTTGATGCGGTGTTGAATGCAGTTTAAGGTCAAATGAACAGCAAATTAAAGAAATTATTGTCATTAATTGAACTTCAAGACTTAGAATCATGCATGGCTTGTGTAGAATTTTTTTCCAGTATCCAGTTTTGGAAACTGATAAACTGATAACATATATCTCATAGCTATCTCCTTCCAGAGGGAGACCTCCAGAAAAGTGAATTTGAAAGAACTTTTTCCTCGAGCATTTTGTTTGGATGAGTCGTGCTCCCAGGTAAAAAGCAGACTAGTTTTCGTTGTTACGATGGCTATATTAATATTTCATGTGCAACTATCATGTCATGAAGCCAATCCATATAATTGGAAAGGCATATGATGGATATAATGAAGTTGAATTTTATTGGCCCCTTTTTAGAGGGTTGCGTCTGGAATAGAAGGGCATCTGGCGTAAAAGCTTGCCATTATATTTTTTGTATGGATTTTGTATCATTTTGACTCCAATAAGAGTCGGAGTTAAACGTGGTATATAATTCATGACCCCGTATAGCTGGCATAAGGCGTAGGATGACGATGACGATGATGATTTTGTTTGGATGAGTAATTCACCACCCCCACATTTTAGCCAACCCACCCCTTCAAATGGTCGGTGGCTGTCCATCAGACGGTGATGTCCACGTCTGGGCTGGCTTGACCGTGGGGTGGTGAACAGCTAATCCTTTTTGTGGTAAACTTTCCTCAAGCCTATGGTGTCAATCTACCAATAGGCCAACGATGCAAAAATTAAAAGAGAATAAAAAACTTACCGATAGGCCCAACAACTTTTGAGAGTTTGCCGATTGCAGGCATTTGTTTAATCAAGTCAGTTTTGGCTATGCAGAGTCATCATTTGTGTGTCGTCTTCTTTCAAAAGGATGAGTCGTCGTTTGGAGAAGGTTAATGAAGAACTGATATATGGTTATTGATAGGAAAGCAAGTTGAAACGCAATACCCTGCTTTGCAACTGGAGGAAAGTATAGATGGTAATGGACAGGGAGCACCCAATCACGGCCAGCTACAATTGTAGCAACAGGACACATTTATCCAGCCAGATCCGATTCAGCTTAATATTCCTAGTCTACGTGTATTTATTGTTGTATTTAAATTTTTGGAAAAGGTAATTTTCTTAGGTTTTCGTTTATTTATGGAAATGGTATTTTTGCATGCTCTCCATTCCTGGAATTTAGGAGTAAGTTACTATCCAATTGGTATATTGCGGTCTAATGGTAGGTGGCATAGATTGATATTAAGACTCAACTCTTGTTTTTATTTAATATATCTCATTAATTCATAGCAATTTCTACAAAGAAAGATCCACCATGAAGGCAACAGAAACCCCAACGAAGACTAATAGGCCAAAGCCAATAGATAATAAGAGATGAGAAAACAAAAATCTCGACAGAGCATTCACTCTGAAACAATGACCGAAGCTAGCTGCTCTTAAAATTATTATAAAAAAAAGGCACAGTGACGCTGCATTTAGTCTTCTAAACCAAATGCTTCAAGAACTTGTCTTGATTGCGTCAGAATTGCTGCAGCTAAGGGGGCCACCCCTCTGTATTTCCCTTCAAATATCCCACAATTCCTTTCACTTCAAGCAATAGTAGTATAGACCCCGCAATTTGTTTTGATGTTAATGGAGGTAATAGGACTGCAGGCAGCTAATGAAATGGAGAATCCACTTACTTTTATCCTAAAAGTCGTGAACAATGATAACTTTTGCTACAATTGCACTTTCTGAAAAGAAGGGACAAAAGGAAAAAAATGTCATCCATCTTTGTGCACATTGTGAAATAGCTGTAAAAAAGAACGAAATTTCGTGTCAATAAAAAAAACTATAATTTCTCACTATTTCCTCAGAGACCTCTGATGGGCGTGAAATTATCCGGTGTAAAAGTTCTACGAACACGTGGTGGGTAGGCCCATTGGATGTTTAACACTTGAAATGCATGCAGATGTCACGATCTGAATATCCAGTATTTTTAATAGTATGTGTCAGAAGCTGAATGGAGCTCCCCACAGGCCACAGGGTAGAACCTTTCCACTAGATACTTTCACTAGAACCCTTAATTTCTATGCAAACGGAGTAAGGGCTAGTTTAGTAACCCATTTGTGAACCATTTGTAGCTCATTTGTCATATTTCCTTTTTTGGATAGCAATCTTTGTCAATGTATGAACATTTGTCTATCTATGACATTTGTAGCTCATTTGTGGTCAATTCACCGTTTGTCAAAGAAGGACCTCAATAGGTCCTTTGCAGGGAAAGGCTTGGTCTATGGACTCAATAACATTTGTCCACCTATGAAAAATGTGTCTTATTTGTATAAATCAATGAATGTGACAAATAAAACCCCCACAAATGACCCTTTCCTAGACTCACAAATGGTTGACAAATAACCCCTAAATGTGGCTACCATTGATCAACATTTGCAAGATAGCAGTGATAGGAATGGGCCATATCTTTTTGCATACTACAACTTAAAACTTAAAGAGCCGTTTGGTGGGCGATCGGGCGACTTTGGCACCCCCCTTCCTTGACCTCCACTCCGCCTCCCGGCCTGTGCTCTGCCTCCGCCACCTCTCCTCTCCCCCATCACCTTCACCCACGGCCTCACCCTTCACCCCCTCACTCTCCCCCACGGCCTCAACCGTCCCCCTCTTGCCCTAACCTCCATCCAGCCTCCACCACCTGGCCTCCCCCCGCCTGTCTGTCTTGCCTCGGCCCTCGTCCATCCCTCGGCGTCGCCTCCCCCCCCCACCACCACACATGGGGGCGACGTTAAAAGAGATATAGCAGAAGACTTATACCCCACATACGGGTAGTCCATCAAACAGAGTTACGCCAATTACTTTGAGCAAGAGTAAATAAAAAGATATAAAGAAGACTTTGAGTTTAAAATTGTCCACAAGTCTTAAACCCACAACTAAAATCCTGAGCCAACACACCGGGCTCGAAACAAAATGGATCTGGAAAAGATCTAAACATAAGTCTGATATAAGTATCATCAACCACCACATTCCATACTAAACAAAGTACAACAGAAAATATAGTCGCATCTAAAGGCCTCCATGCCTAATCCAAGCTCTCTCTGATCGCTCCTCATACAGAGGATCCTATCCATCTGCATGTCTCACCACGCAGCCCCAAAATAAAATAAGGAAAGAGGGGTGAGTATAAAACTCAGTAATGGTTTTTATACGATCAACAATAATCAAAAGTCATTCAGCATCACAACATAGCAATATAGATCCATAATCGCATGATTATACCATTTTCTAATCATGCATTCATAATACATATTCCGGCATAACAATATCTCATTCACATACTTTCTACTCATGCATTCATAACACATAATCCTGCATAATAATGTCTCATTCACATGCTTTCCACTCATGCATTCATAATACATAATCCTGCATAATAATGTCTCATTCACATACTTTCTACTCTTGCATTTATAACACATAATCCTGCATAATAATGTCTCATTCACATACTTTTCACTCATGCATTCATAACACATAATCCTACATAACAATATCTCAATCACATATAATGAATGCCTCCATCAAGGAGTAAACACAATCATCGCCACGAAGGCGGCATCACCACACAGGCGGAATCTAGTCAAGGCCATGAAGGCGAATCATAGTCCGGTTTCCACATAGGAAACATAAGGTCGGGGTTGTCGGCCCGTAAGTCTGCTCGCCCTGGACAATCCTGGCCAAGGATGTCCGATTCCCACACAGAGAACCTAGAGCAGGTGTATTCGCCCTGGGACATCTCCTGCTGTGGGAGAGAGCCCGAATCCCCACACAGGGAACCCTAGAACACATGATAGTTGGTACACAAAGCGTACCACTCTGGATGCTCAAGTCCATATGACAATCTCAATAATCTCATCTACAAGGCAAGTACACAATTTGCCCCCCATGTATCTCAATGTAACATCATTTCAACTCAACTTAACCCAGGGAGTATACCTGTCCCACGAAGGGACGAAATCAAAAACATGTCCTTTCGGACCAACTAAGTTTTGTTTAATCCACCGATCGATTAATCCGGCAAGCAATTTCAAGCATTGCATACAATTGATCAATACCGATTAAATAGCGATAAAACTTCATCTATGAAGTCCGATACATGATGCATGCTATCATGGTACATCCATGAGAAAGACCTAGGTGTGTTCCAACACATGGAACGTGCTCCCAATCCATCCCCTCATGCATCACAATCAAAGCATAATCAACTAAAATCTCATAATAGATTCCCATGCGTGTGTATACTCATGCATATTCTAATTACATGATTCATGCTTCAACATAACTCATTGAGCAATATTTGCATGCTTAAATACCTTCCAAAATAACGATTCTAAACCAAAATCAAAGCAATTTCTATCATCAAGCTTAAATCCATCAATGTAGAGTTGAAGGCTTATTCCTACAACCATGCCTTTTTACCATATAATAAACTATAATATGATCACCTCAATTACTCATAATCCATATGACCTACACATGAATTATGCCTTTCATAAGCCCTTTAACCTATGTTTATGTTGGTGTTCGATTAGAACTAGTGGTGCTTTAATGTAGGTTTTGGTTTTTGTAGCGACCGTAAATTTTATATTAATAAAGTGGAATTTTATTGCTCAAAGGGGATAATTTTGAGTTCTAGAAAACTCATTAAAAAGAAATTTAAAAATTTAAATTTTTTCGTCAGACCGATCAATCGCTTTTATAATGCATCGATCGGGAGAAGATCGATCGCGTTTGTATCGTATTGATCGCCGCACGATCGATCGCGTATACGGACCGATCGATCGCTGTTAATTTTACGATTTTTGAGGCAAATCCTTTGGGGAATCTCTTGGGCTGAATTTTGGGGATCTTTGGAGGACGTGTCTTACCTAATTAGCCCTAATCAAGGGATCTAAACTTGGGAGATAATTTGAATTTGAAAACCCTAATTGATAGCTAATTGGAAATTTAATTAAATTGGGTTTTAATTTGGGAGTAATTAGGGAGGTTATGTTTGGCATTCAAGGTAAGTTATGGAAGATGCTGAGGGCATATTCCATTTAGGCTTGGTGCCCTTTATCAAGATGGTTAGATCTTGCTAATTGGAATTTCTTAAGATCTTAATTAGGTAATTGAAGGATTGAGTTAATTTCCCTTGATCAAGGGATTTGTAACTAAAGCAAATTAAGGGGAAGGGCGTCCTGGCTGTTGTAGAGTGGCTGGACCTTTTGGTAGCCCTTGGATCGTGGTGAGATGAACGGTAGAGATTAGATGCATGACTTATATAAACTATGAAAAGGGAGGGCCGGCCATTCTTTTGGAACGGGCAGCCCATCCCTTGGGTTTTGGTGCTTCTCCTCTCTTCCACCACGTTCTTCTCCTTTTCCTTCCCAACCAGCAGCAAGCCTTGCCTTTGTGGAGGTCGTGGTGTGGAGAATTGACGAGGCCTTGGTGTGGTGCGATCGGTGGAGTACTTGCACGCCGGAATTCGGTTCTTCAAAACAAGTAGGATGTATTTTTACCCAATTCTTTATGCTCATATAACCTGATCTGATATGTTATCGTACTTTCTCACGTCTGTTGATTCAATTGTGTATGATGATGTTACTCGTGAATAGTGAAAGTTTGCATCTTTACCTGTGTTTCATATGTGCATATTCGATAGTATGCTCAAGGTGTGGTTTGATGTCCAATGACTTAGATATGTAATCCCTAATTCATATTCATCATGTATTTGGCTTGTTTGATTCTCAACGGACCTGATACCTTGCTGTCCAGAAAATTCTGTCTTATTATCCGGTCTTTAATTGTTGTCTTAATTGTAGTATTCACTATATCGGGTAATGTTATATATGAGAATTAAGTTTGAATGTCTAAAATATTAAAAATACAAGTCGATACCCCTCTGACCAGAGGTAAAGGCCTCTGCTTTTTGGTGTTATTTGTGTTCCTTTTCGTCTCATATTAAGGGTCTTAATTATTGAGTAGAGGATAATCATGATTAGGCATAAAAACAGTTTGTGGAAGATATAAAGACATAGTATGATATTAAAAAAATTACTTGCTGTTAATTATTACAGATATCATGCATAGGTGGAATAGAGAGATGATTAGTAATATCATAAGTGAATAGTAGATGTGGTTAATTAACATAATAAAGGGCAAATCGAAGACTTAATTAAGCCTCGGTCTGGAATTTCCTGCACAGACAGTCGGTAGTAGAAAATGTATAACTAATTCTATAAAATTCAGAAAAATACGTTCTATGTTGAGATGTAAAATAGACTCATCAGGGAACCTACAGTAAAAATTACAGATTCATATTCAATCAGTAAAAGTCGTATCTAGTGCTGAAAGTGTACTGCTGTACACAGGGCAGTGCAATGAATTAAGGGTAATTCACTAGTATTAATATCACGGGATTAATTGAACTATAAATTTAATTTAAATGCAAATAAATTCAAAATGACCGGAACTAAGACTATTATAATAGTAGAATTTTCCTATAAGAGAGAATTTTCCCTTTTAGTTTACGGCTCACCGTAGTAGTCGGTATAGGAATCCTTAATTAGGGTTTTACTCTAAACCCTAGTTAATCATTTTCTTCATAAACTCTCGAGCTTACATTTTTTATTGGGATTATACTTAGGGCCTTGAATATCGGATATCTTAGATGAGTAAAGTTACCATTTTTAACCCCAACAACTTGAGTGGAGCTTGGGAGAACGAGCACTACAACTACTCCTTTAGTGAGTCATGTGTTGATAACAAGTTCGGATACTTGAGTCCCTAATGCTTGGTTACCTCGAGATATTTGATCGTTTAAATATAAAACCCTTGCAAGTGCACAAGGCAATTGTACTACAGTGAGTATTAAAGGGTTGTCGAACCTCAGGGACGGATTAATCTTTTACCAAATTCAAGTGAAAGCAAATTCTGTTTAAATTAATCTAGAGAAAGCAATAAAATTTAACTACTTTTAAAATGGATTTTAATTAATATGGAGAAGTGCCAAAGCTTCGAATCCACCACACAATAAACCAGCTTATCGTCTCTCTCTTTTGAATAAATTCCTGATTGGCTAGTATATTCCTCTCGGACATATACTTGTCAATTCAAAATGTAGTGCTCTCCTCTCGGACGTAACACATAAGCAATTAAAATATGGAACTGTGATCTATCTCTCTCGAGCATAAACCAATGAAATCTTATTCCTTTATAACACCTTAGTCTACTTACGTTCCTCTCGGACACGCAAATATTCTTCGGATTGAAATTAACAAGAATTCACTCTAGCCTCTCTCGAGCACATAGAATAAATCTCAATAAATTAACAGTGATTCTATAATAAGATTCATACACCAATCAAGGTAAAATAAGATTAAGATGAAAGAAAACGATACAACCAATTTACTCGGGTTTCATCTACGCCTTGGACAAGGATTTAGCCGGCCATCGGACAAGGAGAACGTTGTTGATTCGTTGGCGTCGTTTTGCACTATTCACCGGAAAACACTGTTCACGAAAACACTGTTCACCGGAAAACACTATTCACGGGTACTGTTCACTGCGCACTATTCATCGTCTTCTCCAACTCGCCGTGCACTGTAGCTTTTGCAAATCAGCACCTTTTCCGGCCAAAATCGTCCCTTTCTTCCTCTCCTCCGGTGGCTTCTTCCTCCTCTCTCTCTTTTCCGGCCAAAGACCACCGGAATCCGGCGACTTTGCTCCCAAATCGTCTGGTTTTTCCCGGCCGGAATAGCTCTGTAAAAGCTCTCTCTTTTCTCTGTCGTATTGTTCTAGTTTTATAGGCCTCAGCCTCGTCTCCAATCCGGCACGATTCCTAGTCCAATTTGAAGTGAAATCGAGTCCAAACCGGCACCCACTTTCCTATTCCGGCGGACTGTTTTCGTTTTGTTTTTCTTTCCCGATTGAGCACGGCTCTTGTCGTGGCTGCTCCGCCTGCTCGATCGACACCCAGCTCCGCCGTCATCTGGTTTACTGCCGTCGAGACCCATCATCTCCGGCGCCGGCGAGCTCTTCACCGGCGCAATCGTCGCTCTGTGTTTTTTTTTTCTCTTTCTGTCAAATTCCGCCGCCGTGCTCCGCCGCCGCGATCTCTCCTTCGCCGTCGATCCAGGACCACCGTCGTCGTCGAAACCCGCCGTCAGAGCTCAGTCCCACCGGCCTCTCCTTCGCCGTCGGCTGTCTTCACCCAGCCCACCGGAAAACAGAGCATCGTCTGCTCTGTTTCCGGACGAACGGCCCGAGCTTCGGCTCGGGCCGGTTTTCTATTTTCTTTATTTCTTTTTCTTTTACTGAACCGGACCGGTTTAATCCTTTCTTTTCTTTTTTTTTTCTTTTAATCAAATAAAACCCGTCGTATCGATCTCATCCATCCAAACTCATCTTGACGGTTCTTCTCTTTAATCGTGCCTCTTTCGCATGCAATATTTCAAATGATCATAACTTTTTGTTCAGAACTCCGAATTGCGAACAGTCAGTGGCGTTGGAAAGCTGACTTCTTGTACTTTAACATGAAGCTTAAATCAGTCCCATCAGAGATATGCAATCGAAGTTATGAATATTCAATCATTAGAATCGCGTTTTATCCCATTTCTGCGTTTTACTCTTGTTTCCTACAAAAACCAAAAACTATATTAAAGTAGCAATAATTCTAATCAAACACTAGCACAAATATAAGTTTAGGAGATAATAAAATGCATATTTCATGTATAGATCACACCCCCAAACCTAGATTTTGCTAGTCCCTAGCAAAACAAAACAAAAATAAAATCAAATCAAACAACTAAGGAACTAATACATAAAAGTAAACACCACTTTCGTAGGGAACACGATTGCATTGAGCGTATGCAACAAGCCGTTAAACCTCTAGGTGGCCCTAGTAGGACGAGTGTTGTCTCGTGAGGGTTTGCAGCCATGCTACCCACAAACATGTATTTATTAATCTAATTAACCTAAGTGCAAAAATAAAGTAAATAAAATAAAATAAAAATAAAATAAAATAAAAACAGTGCAAAACAAGCAAACCTATTATCCCGACAAATACATATTACAATGCTTAAGAAAATCAACCACATGTACTTGGTTCATAATCAACAGGAATATAGAAGCCCTCAAGTAAGTGGTTTTATTCCACACTTTCATCTTGGAAATTCCTGCTCAAATATAATATAGCATGATAACATAAATAGTCGAAAGTGTAGAACATTATAGCAATACATTCTAAATTTCTGTTTATACAGATCCAGTGTTACCCATTAACCAAAGAACATTAGAATCTACATAGTCATCGTCATCTTTAGGTTCATGATAGCACGGATCTGCGCGCCTCCTTCGGGTCCAACATTCTAGATTTGAGAGGATAATACACCACAGATTTTTTTTTTTTTTTTTTTTCGCTAGGACTGTGTAAGGCCTGATTTCAAGATGCTTAGGTTTAGCAATGACTCAGGCCAATGACTCCCAGCCAGTTGGCTTAGGGCATTAGGTTTTAAGAGACCGCTTCGGGCCCGAGCATCAGCCTAAGTTAATCCTATAAAGTCAAGCAGCCCATTTTCTTTCATTTTGTTTTCATTTTTTCGCATTTTTTTCACACATTTTTTTTTTTCAGCATTCTTTTTTTTTTAGCACATCTTTATTGTGTCCAGGCTGTATTATACTCTCAACCTATTTCCGGTTCCAATCCCTTGCCATAGCCAAGTAAATGGTCTATCATGATCTTTTTAAGCTCAACAGATAACTACACATCATCCAATGACTATGACTAAAGACATCCCACTGTAGATTAGTATTCAACAAATCTCTAGATGGTATTACTTTATGTAACTAGTGTGTGTGAGTGAATTTTCTTAGTTCAAGCACTTATTCCAAGAGGACTGTAATAGAAAGATATGCTCAGTTAAGTATATCTATCCTCCAGTATACTTACTCACACTTCCAATGCAAATTAATCTCCTAAGAATTGTAACATGCATCATTACGGGATAAACTATCAAAACCTAAGAAAAAGTACTAACAACCTAAAAACTAATCAAAACAATTTTATGATTTTTTTTTTTAATTTTCTATTTTTTTATACAAGTAATATTCCCTCCCCCAAACCTATTATGAACATTGTCCTCAATGTGAACAAAATATAACATGACAATGAGCATATAACAAAGAAAATCAAATAAATGAGAGAATACACCTGAATACGTGGGTTGCCTCCCACCAAGCGCTAAGTTTAACGTCTTCAGCCAGACTGAGCCACGGTCTTGTGCAGGGTCCAAATTATCAAGTCATCAACCTGGATCAATTAAATGATTGCACCACACACTCCTATCCTTGTTGCCTAAGTATGGAGCACATCGTGGAATAAAAGGATGGAGTGGTGGGTAGGGAAGCTTTGGAAAGAGGGGTCCCTGCATTAACCATGAAGAAGGGTCATTAGAAAATTTTAAAATTAAGGGATCCTCCTTCAAATTAACCATTTTGTCCTTAGGGGCCTCTTCTAGTAACCCAATTGGGAAAACTTCCTCAATTAGTGACTCAACTAAATTATCTATGAAACAGTCGAAGTTATGTTCATTAAACAAAGAGTTAAATTGATCTAGACAAGGTATGAATGATGTTCTAGGCATAGAAGGTTCTGTTGATAGTGTTGTAGACTGCCACTCCTCAGATATAGAAGGAGGTTGACAATTTGGTTCTATTAACACACTCACTTCTTCTTTAATTTCTACACCCTCTTGATCATTATGTAAAACCCACTCAAACTTATTGTCAAACCTTTGAGCATTCTGAAGGGATGTAACATCATAGTCAGGGGAAAAAGAGATCCCTTCATCAGAAAATTGGCCCTTCGGATATTGAGGCTCGACAGGTAAAATGCATTCGTCGTTCTTATTCATGGCCTGTGTTAGCTGATCTAACTGTATTTCAATGTTGGTAAGAGCCTGTGTGTGAGAATGGACAATCTGGGCATGGGTCCGTATTTCAACTCTCATCTCCTCACAGCCAGTTTTAATCTCAGTTTTTATCTCAGCTGCCATCTCAGCCACAAGGGCTAACAGTTGGCTCATTTGGTTTTCTAAGGTAGATTGTCTAGTGGGTGGGTCAAACTGAGGAGTAGCGGCAGGTTGGTAAGGCTGTTGGTGGCTTAGGACATCTTGTCTAGGGGCCTCATGAAGAGTAGGCCTAGGGTTGGGTTGCTCCCAAGGAAAAATAGGATGATCCTCCCACCTATGAAGACCTTGGGCCTCATTCACATATTTTCTTATAAAATCAGGGTACTCATGGGCCAAAGGGCACTCCACTGGGGTGTGACTGGGACTTAAACAGAGGGCACATGGTTCCGACATATAAGGAGTTGTGTATTGTTGGGAATATGTGCCACTCCCAAAATTAGAGTGATTATCCCAACCACGGTTGTAAGAATCAGCATATAAAGGACGTGGGTGGTAGGGCATTTCATAGGGAGGGGGATTAGGTGTGTGTGAAGAACAATAATCATTAAAGCTCCTATATGGGTTCTCATGGCTAAATCCATAGAAAGGTGAAGACATTTCTTCACCATGCATTCATCAACCGAACCAAAATATCACACATCCACAAATCAGAAAATCAACCCTAGATATCCACAACTAGCAATCATCAGTCCTAGATATCAACAACTAGTAGTCCTAATAACCACAACTAGCACAACATGCAGTCACAGAAAGAAAAGAAAAATACCAAACACACAAATTAATCTAAAAAGGGAAGGATAAGAGAATGCAAACTAGGGGAAGGGATGGCCCTTCCACGTTGGCGAGAATTCCACGTATTCTCTTAACCTTGCAAAAGAAAGCAAAACACAAATTAAGCTACTGACAAATAATCTAAGTTAAGACTCACTAATTACTCTAAAACTAAGCTAAGCTAAGAATTTGGTAAATTATTGGCTTCCGTCCCCGGCAACGGCGCCAAAAACTTGATCGTTTAAATATAAAACCCTTGCAAGTGCACAAGGCAATTGTACTACAGTGAGTATTAAAGGGTTGTCGAACCTCAGGGACGGATTAATCTTTTACCAAATTCAAGTGAAAGCAAATTCTGTTTAAATTAATCTAGAGAAAGCAATAAAATTTAACTACTTTTAAAATGGATTTTAATTAATATGGAGAAGTGCCAAAGCTTCGAATCCACCACACAATAAACCAGCTTATCGTCTCTCTCTTTTGAATAAATTCCTGATTGGCTAGTATATTCCTCTCGGACATATACTTGTCAATTCAAAATGTAGTGCTCTCCTCTCGGACGTAACACATAAGCAATTAAAATATGGAACTGTGATCTATCTCTCTCGAGCATAAACCAATGAAATCTTATTCCTTTATAACACCTTAGTCTACTTACGTTCCTCTCGGACACGCAAATATTCTTCGGATTGAAATTAACAAGAATTCACTCTAGCCTCTCTCGAGCACATAGAATAAATCTCAATAAATTAACAGTGATTCTATAATAAGATTCATACACCAATCAAGGTAAAATAAGATTAAGATGAAAGAAAACGATACAACCAATTTACTCGGGTTTCATCTACGCCTTGGACAAGGATTTAGCCGGCCATCGGACAAGGAGAACGTTGTTGATTCGTTGGCGTCGTTTTGCACTATTCACCGGAAAACACTGTTCACCGGAAAACACTATTCACGGGTACTGTTCACTGCGCACTATTCATCGTCTTCTCCAACTCGCCGTGCACTGTAGCTTTTGCAAATCAGCACCTTTTCCGGCCAAAATCGTCCCTTTCTTCCTCTCCTCCGGTGGCTTCTTCCTCCTCTCTCTCTTTTCCGGCCAAAGACCACCGGAATCCGGCGACTTTGCTCCCAAATCGTCTGGTTTTTCCCGGCCGGAATAGCTCTGTAAAAGCTCTCTCTTTTCTCTGTCGTATTGTTCTAGTTTTATAGGCCTCAGCCTCGTCTCCAATCCGGCACGATTCCTAGTCCAATTTGAAGTGAAATCGAGTCCAAACCGGCACCCACTTTCCTATTCCGGCGGACTGTTTTCGTTTTGTTTTTCTTTCCCGATTGAGCACGGCTCTTGTCGTGGCTGCTCCGCCTGCTCGATCGACACCCAGCTCCGCCGTCATCTGGTTTACTGCCGTCGAGACCCATCATCTCCGGCGCCGGCGAGCTCTTCACCGGCGCAATCGTCGCTCTGTGTTTTTTTTTTCTCTTTCTGTCAAATTCCGCCGCCGTGCTCCGCCGCCGCGATCTCTCCTTCGCCGTCGATCCAGGACCACCGTCGTCGTCGAAACCCGCCGTCAGAGCTCAGTCCCACCGGCCTCTCCTTCGCCGTCGGCTGTCTTCACCCAGCCCACCGGAAAACAGAGCATCGTCTGCTCTGTTTCCGGACGAACGGCCCGAGCTTCGGCTCGGGCCGGTTTTCTATTTTCTTTATTTCTTTTTCTTTTACTGAACCGGACCGGTTTAATCCTTTCTTTTCTTTTTTTTTCTTTTAATCAAATAAAACCCGTCGTATCGATCTCATCCATCCAAACTCATCTTGACGGTTCTTCTCTTTAATCGTGCCTCTTTCGCATGCAATATTTCAAATGATCATAACTTTTTGTTCAGAACTCCGAATTGCGAACAGTCAGTGGCGTTGGAAAGCTGACTTCTTGTACTTTAACATGAAGCTTAAATCAGTCCCATCAGAGATATGCAATCGAAGTTATGAATATTCAATCATTAGAATCGCGTTTTATCCCATTTCTGCGTTTTACTCTTGTTTCCTACAAAAACCAAAAACTATATTAAAGTAGCAATAATTCTAATCAAACACTAGCACAAATATAAGTTTAGGAGATAATAAAATGCATATTTCATGTATAGATCAATATTGTCATTTTGTTGGCATTCCTATAAGAGTTTATTCTCAAGGTGAAATCGTCGATTTCTTTCCTTATAACCTCTGTTGTCGTACAGTGATATTTGAACCTATGAAAACTATTTCTTCCACAAGAGTCATGATAGAACTCTTCGAGTGGAAATCCTATTATGCTCCAAAGCCATTGCAAGATCCTTTGTGATCTCAGATTTTATGAACCTCTGTAGTTCAGCCGATGACGGCAACACGTATGCTTAGATTGTATGACATTACGGAAGGTCTGCAGTCTCCGCCCATTGTGCCCGTAAGCACCGATGGGCCAACATCCCTAGACGCATGGTCGAGTTCCTCTGAAGAACCCCTAGGATGTTCTGGCATAGATGTCCATAGGGGAAGTGGACTGACCAGTGAGCAGAAGTTGTTGACTCTTTACACACAGTATGTTGGAGTCTAACTCAGTTGTTGATTCTACCGGTACATATGAGTGTTCCGGTGTTTGATGATAGCTTGGTTTGATGATTTTTTCCAAAACCTGATTATTGATTCCTTATTTCCATAATACTTTTGTATTCGATCTTTTTTTCCTTTGGAATTTGTTAATCCTTTATCATTGGGGTTTTTGGAATTAAGAAAGAATGATGCTGAGCAGGAGAAAGTGGAGGATGACTGTAGATTTGGAAATGAAGATTTTTATTTCAGTGTTTTAGTTGTTGAACTTTGTTACTTGTGGCATGTGTGCCTGACTTCTGTTATCCTGTTATTGGGAGACCATTTATTTTCCGTAAAAATTTAAACTATTAGTGTTACAACTATGTTATTTATAATTCGGGTACAATGAATGGTATTTAAGTCAACGATCCTTCAAAACCCATGTATGGAAATGGATATGTGATGATTCGAGTATTCGGTCTGTCCCAGATTTTATACCCAACAACCTTTATTGGATTATCGCTTCCGCGTATTTTGGGTTTAATAAAATTTGGGGCGTGAAGTCCCCCTGGCTTCTCCCCTCCCATGCAACCGCCTCACCTCCCCATCCGACCCCCCCCCAGGCCCTGGGCAATTGCCTCCTCTTCCCAGGCCGCACTTGAATCTTTTTCATGGGCAAGCCTCTTCAGGGTGCCGCTGAGGCATTCAATTCACTCACTTTTCACCCAGAGCTGAAGGGTATGACATCCGTCAGAATTCCCCAAGAGTTTGTTGACAAAAAAGCATTATGATGGACAAACACCCTTGTGGGATATGATATGGAGAAGCGTCCGTCTTTTGTGTGGTTCAAGGATTATGTTTCCAAGATTTGGAAGCCGACTGGGTCGTTCGACATGCAGTCTATGGCAGGCGGGTTCTTTATGTCCAAATTCACTTCCTCGGAGGATTGTGAGCGAATCTTGTACTCCATGTGGACTGTGGGTGGAATGCCCTTGATCCTACGTAAATGGCACCCAGGCATGCACCCAGTTCGTGATCTGGTGAAATCGATCCCGATTTGGGTGCGTTTTCCAGACCAACGTTACAACTCTCTTAGTATTAGACTATTATGCTATTTACTTATTTGCATTAGGTCATGTGGGCCACTACAGTAGGAATAGGCTATTTACTTATTTACATAACATGGCTCATCAGGCCCATCAGCTTTAGGCCCCTGCGCCTATATGTAGGAGACGACTTGTTTGGTTTAGGGTATTGATGAATGAATTCCTAGTTTCTCTCCTCCTTCTCTTCTCTCATCTCCTTCCCTACCCCTTTGCCGCCGGCTTTTGTGCATCCTCCTAGGGTGCACAACACTGGTATCAGAGCGATCGACTCCTGGCTTCCGATGCTATGGCTCGGAAGAAGGCTGTGGACAATCCAGAAGGTCCATCGTTCCAATCTGACGAGGAGGCGCCCATTGGCCAGGCCGCACCTGTTGCAGTCATGGATCCGGCCTTCCTTAAGACCATGACAGACATGATGGCAATGATGCAATCCATGCAGATCTCGCAGCAGGCTCTGTTGGAGCGGTTATCAGCGCCGCCACCCCCGCCCACATCTGGGCTGGAGCATCAACAGACCACCGGCCTGCAAGGGTCTTCCTCCACTGAGGCTCAAGGGCCTCCTCTGCAGACCCCGTCCTTCTCTGGTCACTCGTCCCCTCTACCGCATGGGTTCTCTCAACAAGAACCTAGGCCACAGGGCCAGGCCGCTGGTGCAGCCCAGGGCTCTCCCTTGCCCCACAGCCACACCGCCGGTGCTGCACAGGGATCTCCATACCCCCAAGGCCACGCCTTTCAGTCTTCAACTATGTTTGGCTCCTTTGATCTGACTAATATCTTGCCACTAGGGGCAACTGGCACTCATCTGCATGCCTTTCCTCATCACACTGGCCGACCACATCAGTAGTCGCAGGGAGATGTGCCGCCCTATGGGCCAGTATTTGGAGGACCAACTCTTACTGGCTTCTGCAACTTTCCGCCAGGTATGTCTCAGGCCCCGTCTCAGGATCCATTCGGATGGGCCTCGGCTGAGCCTCGGTTGGCCCGACTTCAATTTCCTAAGTATAGTGGGGAAGATAGCCCTATTGATTGGATATATCATGCAAATAAATTATTTGAGTACCATGGCACTCAATCGGAAGTTGATAAACTGCGCATCGCAGCCTTCCATCTGTCGGGCGATGCCTTAGTCTGGTTCCAATATTTTGAGAGGGATATGTTTCACCCGACATGGGCTGATTTTGTGAATGAGTTATGCGTACAATTCGGGTCAAACGATTATGCTGATTTTAATGAATTGCTAGCATCTCTCCGTCAAACATCCTCGGTGCGCGCTTACCATCAGGAATTTATGCGCATAGCTAATCGGCTACCTAATTGGGACCAGGCGGCATTAGTGGGGGCCTTCATGCATGGCTTGCGGGCTGACATTGCAGATGAAATCCGGCAGTTTCGGCCTAAATCTATGAAAGATATCATTGGGCATGCTCGAGTTGTGGAAGAACGGTTGAACCGGCAACGGCGTGTGGTTCGACCCCCCTTCCGGTCTTCTCCTGGATTACCGGCCCTGAGGCCAGCTCCTCCTATTTGGGCCATCACCAGCTCTATGCTTGGACCACCAGCAGGAGCCACCCTGCCTTCCCGTTATTGAGGAGCTTCTCGACGAGTTATCAGGTGCGAAATATTTCTCTAAACTTGATTTACGTTCCGGCTATCATCAGATACGGATGCACCCAGCGAATATTCATAAAACTGCTTTTCGTACACATGACGGTCATTATGAGTTTCTTGTGATGCCCTTCGGGTTGACTAATGCGCCAGCCACCTTCCAAAGTCTAATGAACGATATTTTTCGGCCTTTCTTGCGCAAGTTCATATTAGTCTTCTTCGATGACATATTAATCTATAGCGCTACCTGGGAGGATCACATTGGCTATCTGCGGACCGTCTTTGATCTCTTGGTCGGGCACTCTCTTTTGTTGAAACAGTCCAAATGTTCTTTTGGCCAACCTCAGATTGATTATTTGGGCCATATTATTGCGGAACATGGAGTCTCTACAGATCCGGCCAAAGTGGCCGCTATGCTCGACTGGCCCACGCCTACATCACCGAAGGCCTTACGAGGTTTTCTTGGGCTGATGGGCTATTACAGGCGCTTCATTGCCCATTATGGTACTCTGGCCGCCCCTCTTACTGCCTTGTTAAAGACCGGTGCCTTCGTTTGGAGTACTGACGCCCATGAGGCCTTCGACTCTCTAAAGCATGCTATGTCATCCGCCCCAGTCTTAGCCTTGCCGGATTTCTCTCAGCCATTTGTGGTGGAAACTGATGCTTCCGATAGTGGGTTGGGCGCTATCCTTCTGCAGGCTGACCGGCCCATTGCTTTCTTTAGTAAGGCCCTATCGGGGCACTCTCTCCGTTTGTCGGCCTACGAAAGGGAAATGCTCGCTATTGTGCATGTCGTGACGAAATGGCGCCCCTATCTATTGGGTCGGCATTTCACTATTCAGATAGACCACCAGCCCCTAAAATATTTTCATGACCAGCGGATCACCACTCCAGCCCAGCAACGTTGGGTCACGAAGCTCATGGGCTACGATTATGATCTGGTTTATAAACGGGGGTCCGAGAATACTGTGGCCGACGCTCTATCTCCCCGCGACGCGGAGGTGTCTCTATTGGGCCTCTCTGTCCCTACCTTTCCCTTCATGACTGACTTGCTGCAGACTTACCAGGACGTACCTTAGGCCACGGACATCTTACAGCGCCTCCAGGCTGACCCGACATACTTACCCTCTTTTGTTTTGCAGAATAGTTATATCTTCTGGAAACAGCGCCTATGGGTTCCCCTGAGTCCGATACTACGGCGGAATATTATTTCCTTCTTTCATGACACCCCTAGAGCTGGTCATGAAGGGTCCTTCCGGACCTACAAGCGTGTGAGTCAGAATTTTCTTTGGCGGGGAATAAAAAAGGAAGTCCATTCTTATGTGGCTGCTTGTGATGTCTGTCAGTGCGCGAAGGCCTCCACTACTACCCCTGCGGGCCTTCTGCAACCCCTCCCTATTCCTGATCGCGTATGGGAGGATGTCTCCATGGATTTTATTGAGGCTCTACCTGTGGTCCAAGGTAAATCAGTTATTCTTGTGGTAGTGGATCATCTCTCTAAATATGCTCATTTTTGCGCCCTTGGTCACCCTTATACGGCGAAGGCTGTTGCTGAAATTTATGTGCGCGAAGTGGCCAAGTTGCACGGCATGCCTCGGAAGATTGTGTCCGATAGGGATAAAATATTTATTTCTCTTTTCTGGAGGGAGTTCTTTGCATTACAGGATACTAAATTGCACATGAGTACCGCCTATCATCCCCAAAGTGATGGCCAAACGGAGGTGGTCAATCGTTGTTTGGAACATACCTGCGCTGTTTTGTTGGTGAAGAACATCGCCGTTGGCTCCAACTTCTTCCCTGGGCTGAATGGTCCTATAATACTGGTTATCACACCTCTACCGGATTCACCCCCTTCGAAGTGGTTTACGGCCGGCCTCCACCTACGGTGATCCGTTATTTACCTTTCAGCTCTTCGGTGGGTGAGGTAGACTATGCACTTCAGACGCGCGATGAGGTCTTGCGTCAACTCAAGGCTAACCTCGCGACTGCTCAGAATCGGATGAAGCAGGTGTATGACCGCTCTCATATGGATAGGGAGTATGCAGTTGGGGATTTGGTTTATGTTAACCTCTTGCCTCATCGACAGCATTCCTTGGCGGCTGTTGCTTCTGCCAAATTGGCACACTGGTTCCATGGGCCTTATCCGATATTAGAGCGTATTGGGCCAGTTGCTTATCGTCTGCAGTTGCCACCCACTTCACAGGTTCATCCGGTTTTTCATGTGTCCCGTCTGCGGTGTTTTGTCGGGGATCCTTCTCGCCTTACTAGTGGGGTGCCTACACCGTTGCTCTTGCCGGAGGATCCTCCTGTCCTTCCTGCGTATATTTTGGATCACCGCTGGGTTCGTCGTTTTGGACGCTTGGTGAATGAGGTGCTCGTTGCATGGCAAGATCATTCTTTGGACGATGCCACTTGGGAATTAGAAGACGATTTCTTTACTCGATTTCTTACATTTTCGCCTTGAGGTCAAGGCCGTAGCGGAGCGTGGTGGAATGTTACAACTCTCTTAGTATTAGGCTATTATGCTATTTACTTATTTGCATTAGGTCATGTGGGCCACTACAGTAGGAATAGGCTATTTACTTATTTACATAACATGGACCATCAGGCCCATCAGCTTTAGGCCCCTGCGCCTATATGTAGGAGACGACTTGTTTGGTTTAGGGTATTGATGAATGAATTCCTAGTTTCTCTCCTCCTTCTTCTCTTCTCTCATCTCCTTCCCTACCCCTTTTCCGCCGGCTTTTGTGCATCCTCCTAGGGTGCACAACAACCTTCCACCCCAGTACTTTGCAAAGGAAAGCCTGAGCATGGTGTCCAGTCTTGTGGGACACCCACTATTCTCTGACATAGCCATAGCTGACCGATCCATATTAGAGTATGCCAGAGCCTACATTGAAATCGACTCGGATTTCAAGTTTCCTTTCATTGTCCATGTAGCCACTGGTGATTGGTCCTTCTTACCGTGGAGTATGAATGGAAGCCACACATATATTCCAAATGTAAGAATGCTTTGACCACACCACATGCACTTGTAAATCGAAAGAAGTTTGGATCGAGACACTTCATCGCCCTACATCGGCTGCTGAAGTCGACGGAAGCTTCAAGGTTTTGACAAGTTCATAAGATGTTATGGCAGAAGAAGGCACCGCTAAGCCCGTCATAGCGAATTCGAGCACCCATTTGGTCACAAGTGATGGGATCAAGGCAAAACCGAATTTAGGAATGGAGTCCCCCAAGACCTCCCTTGAGACTAATCTTATGACAGACAATCAACCCGGAGACATGAGGTCTGTGCTAAGGAACTCGCCATCTTTGATTGGATAGGTACCTTATATGGTTTCGGGTAAGCATGTAAGGGCGCATGATGGCTCGCCCCTATACCTCTCCACCACCCCTCCAACTATTTTGGATATGCCTGCGCATGGAGGCCCAAATCAATTGTCCCTATCACCCATGGAAGCCTCTGGAGATGCTCTAGCGCAGGCTCAATTCTCGCAGGACTGGAATGCCCCTGGAAAGAGGGGGATAAAACCCATATCTAAGCTAGCGTAGGAACTTGTTGTGCATTCTTCCTACCCCTTCCATCCAATTCAGGATAGTGATGAGTCAACTTCTAAAGCCTCGTCTTCTTTGTTGACTATAGCAAGGAGAGCCTAACCAGTCTGAGCGGTGGCTCAAAACAAAACTACCAAGCAACATAAGGTGAAAAATAAAGTGGGGGTGTCTACCCCCAAACCACCAGTAAATGTCCATCTGAAACTGGAATATCCATGGTTTGGGCCATGTAATAAGAGGTCAGTTGTCAAAGATGAAGATGTGTTCCTATTGGCGCATGGAATCAATTTACCAGCTTGTCTTTTCACTAGTTTCTTTTACATTGGCATGCTTTTCATTTGATTGTTTGGGGTAGAATATATCCAAGATCAACAGGCTAAGCTTTATAATCATGTAGAAATCTTGAAAGATGAGCTCTCTTTGGGGATAACTTAAAGATAAGCTAGCCAACTTGATCACGCCAATCACTAGTACATTCAAGAAGTGAAATGAATTCGAGTATTTCTCTCTCAGAAAAGATAATTCAGTGATTATGTATCCATATAATGACATTGATGATTTGTAAAGCATTTGACTCTTGTCATTTCTGCAAGTGGCCGGCCATTGCATTCTTGGTTCTTTATGTTCTTGAATCTTTTAGAATCAGAAAAAAACTGATTTCATCTCTTGGAGCCATTTTAAATGAACGAGGATTGATATAGTGAATTGGCCAACTACAAGAACCAAGAAGGAAGTGCGGCCAGATCAACCAACTACCCCTTTCATATTTTCGTCTATTTGGGCTTGATCCCTCCCTCTTATAAATAGGAAATATTATAGTTCCCAATCAATAGTAAAGTAAGCATTTCATGACTTACAGCTCTCAGAGATCATTCCAGCTATAATACATTAAAAATATCGTATTTACAAATTGCATTGAGATACTCATGATCATTTGACCATTTCTCTTCTTACATTAAAAACATTTTCCCATGACATTTGTGTAACCTATGGCTGTTCTTTATCACACTGACAATCTGAGAAGATCCTAGGCTATTATATTTTTGCTCACTAGCATGCCTTTCATGTAATCTGGTTTTAATCAATGTATGCCTACAACACAGACATAAACTTCACATTGATGCAAAAAGTTGACAGCCTTTCTGGTGCTGGGTATAGGGATGGCTTCTATGACTGCACCACTTTATATTTCTAAAGCATCTCTAGCCAATATTCTCTTCGTTATTGTGCTCTAAGATATGCCTGGAAATGCTTTAATGCTAATAACTTCTTTTTTGTACTCTTTGTTATTGTGCTCTAAGATATGCCTAGAAATGTTGCATTTTGCAAACTATTCTCATGATGCTGATAGCAATCACTATTTGTTGGGGGCCAAACCGCCATCAGTAGGTAATTTCTGTATGGATCAAGAATTGGAGGTAGTTGCAATGTGTTTTATTATTCAAATTGTGACTATTTCTAAAATCAGTACTTCCATTGTATGAGAGATTTGCCTATGGCGCTGAAGCTATTAGAGATGAGGATGTTGCAAGGGCCGTTCTTTGGGGCTTGCAGGGGTGCAGCTGAACCTATGCCAAGTGCTTAGGATTCTTCATGAATGGCCAACTTCCATCCTTTCTGAGAATATGGATACCAGTGGAACGTCTCTCTTTTTTGGTGAAACATACAGAATAGAGCAATTAACTACTGGAAATCAAGGAATTCGAGACAAAATTTAGCAGGAGTTTGGTATCAATTATTCGGAGTGTGGCATGTGTAATTTAGCGGAAGAGAAATGTAATATCAATTATTTGGGGTCATTGAGGTGGCATCTAATTTTATGCTAGTTAAGTAAAAAATGTCGTAATCTCATATGAATAATCTCTGTATTATGTAAATAGTCTATGCATTTGTGTGTTGTCTTTTGGGCCACTCATTTTTCTATAGCAAGAATTTGGTATCCAATGTGATTGTTCTTTGGGTTTGACATCTAGAATTAATGTGGCAACCGTGAAATATTATGCGAATTTGATTGCATCTCATGGTCATCACACCTGTGCCAACAGCCAAGCAATTCTGAACTGATTGAAACTGGACATAACAATTGACAGTTGTGTCATATCTGTCCTTCTGCACTTCTACTTTGCTATGCTTGAGGTATAGAAGCTTAATGCTCAATACTTAATACTCATTGAGGTTGTAACTGAGATAATGCAGTAGCCCGTATGCTTATTCCTCGACCTAGTTTTGCATTGCAGGATATTTGTCAAGGAAGCCATGTCAAGGACGTGGACGACTATGGGCGTTCATAGCAATTTTTGATAAAGTAAAAAATGAGGGGTGATGTAAATTTTAATATAATACTCGCAAGCGCACGAATCTATAGCAGAATAGTGGCTACGAGGTCGATCCCTCAGAGACTTAGTAAGATATTCAACCTAATTCTAGAGTATGTAGCAAGTAATAATGAAATGTAAAGTTCTAATTTTTATTTTCTTTTTAAGCAATCAATTGTTCAACTAAACTAAAAACTCAGAAATTGACCAAACAAAAGATAAAATAATAAAGAAAAATCCTGATTTGCTGCTTTCAGCCCGTCTTGCTTCTCCGTCCTGCTTTCCTCTCTCCTCCACCTTCAGCAACAGTCTCTCAACTGCACGCCTCAACCGTTCTACTCTTTCTCTCGAACAGAGTAGACAGTCCCCAATTCCAGCCAAAGCAAAGCTTCTTTCCCCTGTTGACTCAGCACCTCTTCTCTCTCTCTCGAGCAAAAGTGGCTAACAATTCTGCTTTGCTCTCTCGAGCCAAAGCACTGTTTTGATTTTGTGAGCCAACCAGGACTGCTTCTCTATCTCTCGACTACAGCAGTAGTCCTTCTCTAGCACAGTCCTCCTCTCTTACACAGCAGAACCTCCTCTTCTCCTCAGCCGTAACAGTACCCTCCTTCAGATCGCCGCAGCACCTCTCTCCTCTACCCCGTCTGCACAACGAACCCAGCAAAAACCACCACAGTACAACCTTCTCTTCCAAAACCGGCACAACCTTCGAACAAAAACAGAGCCCCTTTTCCACAGCCGTCTCCCTCCTTCAAACCGCCACTGCACAGCCAACCGAGCCGCCTCCCTTCGAACCGCCGGCCAGAGACAGCGCCACAAACCGCCTTCTTCTCCTGATTCCGGCCGCCTCGAACAGCCAGAAAAATGAATTTTTCTCCCCACCGAACAGCACCCCGCCAATCTTCTTCTTTTTCTTCACAGCACAGCCTCTTCTTATAGCCAAGCCCGATCCAACCTCAGAATACACCTTCCAGATTGAACGTGCTTCATTCCAGCAAGCTTCGCACCGAAATCAATTTCTTTCCTTTCCCGGCATGATTTCGAGCTCTTCAAAACACTGATTTTCCATGTTCAGACTTCGGCCAAATAACGAGCTTGCCGTCCTTCTTCCCTTCCAAATCGAGCCAGAACCGTCTCCGTTGCATCAGATTTCCGTTGTCTCCTCCATCTACGGCGACCCATGGCCCTCTCCACCGGCATGCTCTGTTCTGTCCTACTTCGGCCGCCATTACCCTCTTCACAATCGAGCTCCTCTTGTCTCTGTTGAGTCGCCGTCGATCGTGAGGCTCGCCGTGAACCCATCTCCCATGGCCGCTCGAATAGCCTCTTCCTCCGATTGAGCAGAGCCTCCAGACGAGGCTCTGTTTCTGTTCCAGGCGCCCGACGCCCGAGCCATCGGGCTCGGGTTGCTTGTTTTTTTTTTTCTTTCTAACCGGACCAAATGCTGAACCGCCCAAACCAATTCCGGTTCTTTTCGATTTTCTTTTTCTTTTTTTTTTCTTTTATTGGGTTAAAACCCGTCGTACAAACCACGTCCGTCGGATCTTCGATCTCTTCGCATGAGTTGATTGACGCGTTCCACATTCGGCGATCTGATTTGGAGCTCTAAAACCTGCATAAATAAAAATAAATCGTAATTAGACGCCTAATAAAGCATGAATCTATTAAAACCAATTAATGCATCTAAATAACTCAATTAAGCGCGTTTAATCATTAAACTCCTAATTATTCACTTAACACAGATAAACATTAATTATCCTTATTTTAACTAAAAATACGACTAACAAATAGGTAGAAAGGCATATAAAAATGTGTATATTTTGCATATATCAAATACCCCCAAACCTACATTTTGCTAGTCCTCGAGCAAAACAAAACAAAACAAAGAAATCTAACTAATCCACTTTCGCAGGAAATCGCGATTGCATTTAGCGCATGCAACAAGCCTTTTAAACCCCCAGGTGTCCCTGGTTGGACGAGTGAAGTCTCGTGAGGGTTTGCAGCCATGCTACCCACAAACATGTATTTATGAAATCAACCTATTTAATCCAAGTATAAAAAGGAAATAGAAAATCACTACAAAACAAAACAATCCTAATATCCCTTTGAATGCAAACTGCAATGTTTAAGAAAATCAACCACATGTACTTGGATTTATAATCCTGGAATATAGAAGCCCTCAAGTAAGTGGTTTTATTCTACACCTTCATCTTGGAAGTTTCTGCTCAATATGATATATCATTATACTTTATATAGTAAAAGTGTAGAACATTGTAGCAATACATTCTAAATCTCTGTTTTATACAGATTCAGTGTGACCCATTAACCAAAGAACATCAGAATCAACACAGTCGTCGTAATCTTTAGGTTCATGATAGCATAGATTTGCGCGCCTCCTTCGGGTCCAACATTCTAGATTTGAGAGGATAATACACCACAGACTTTTTTTTTCTGTTTTTTTTCGCTAGGACTGTGTAAGGCCTGACTTCAAGATGCTTAGGTTTAACAATGACTCAGGCCAATGACTCCCAGCCAGTTGGCTTAGGGCATTAGGTTTTAAGTAGACCGCTTCGGGCCCGAGCATCAGCCTAAGTTAATCCTATAAAGTCAAGCAGCCCCTTTCTTTTATTTATTTTGTTTCATTTTTCGCATTTTTATTTTCATCATTCATATTTTTCAGCACATCTTTATTTTGTCCAGGCTGTATTATACTCTCAACCTATTTCCGGTTCCAATCCCTTGCCATAGCCAAGTAAATGGTCTATCATGATCTTTTAAGCTCAACAGACAACTACATATCATCCAATGACTATGACTAAAGATATCCCACTGTAAATTAGCATTCAACAAATCTCTAGACTGTATTACTTTATGTAACTAGTGTGTGTGAGTGAGTTTTATTAGCTCAAGCACTTTGTTCCAAGAGGACTGTAACAGAAAGATATGCTCAGTTAAGTTCTCTATACTCCAGTATACTTACTCACACTTCCAATGCACATTAATTTCTTAAAAATTGAAGTGTGCATTCTAAAGGGATAAACTATCAAAACCTAAGAAAATACTAACAAACGACCTAAAACTAAGTAAAATTTTTATGGTTTTTTTTTTAATATTTTTTTTTAAAAATAAAAACCAAAGGAATACTACTTTTCTTTTCTACACCCCCAAACCTAAACGAAACATTGCCCTCAATGTTTACCAAAATAAATATCACAATAACGAGTAAAAGAAAAGGAGTGTAAGGAAAGAAATCACCTGAATGGAGATGCCTCATGGTAGATGTAGAGCATTGAAACACACAAACTAAGAATGAGGAGTGAGTACAAAATATGGAAAAAGAAAGTACACCCCCAAACCTAGATTGTAGCATCCCCACACATGTATCAACAACCTAAATATTAAACAAAGAAAAAGCTATAAAAAACCAAAAATTTGGGTTGCCTCCCAAGAGCGCTAAGTTTTACGTCTTCAGCCAGACGTAACAAAAAATCATGCAGGAGCATTAGGTTCATCCAAATCGAGAACAATCTCCTCTCTCTCAGTAAAACCCTCTAAATATGGTTTCAATCTTTGCCCATTAACTTTGAAAATAGTTCCATCTTTAGGGTTTTGAATGTCAACCGCTCCATGGGAAAAAACTTTGTGCACAATGAAAGGTCCAGACCATCGGGAACGGAGCTTTCCTGGGAAGAGATGTAACCTGGAGTTATAGAGCAAAACTTTTTGACCGGGCTCAAATGACTTCCTCATGATTGACTGATCATGAAAAACTTTGGTCCTAGCTTTGTAAATCTTCGCATTCTCATAAGCCTCATTACGAATTTCGTCTAGTTCATTGAGCTGCAATTTGCGAAGAGTTCCAGCCTTGTCCATATCAAAGTTAAAAGTTTTGATGGCCCAATAAGCACGATGTTCTAATTCCACAGGTAAATGACAAGGTTTTCCAAATACAAGTCTATAGGGAGACATTCCAATTGGTGTCTTAAAAGCAGTACGATAAGCCCACAATGCATCATTTAATCTGTCAGACCAATCCTTTCGGTCGGGACGAACCGTTTTCTCAAGAATGCGTTTAATTTCCCTATTTGAAACTTCTACTTGTCCACAAGTCTGCGGATGATATGGAGTTGCAATTTTATGAGTAATGGAGTACTTTTTCAGAAGTGATTCAAAAGCTCTATTGCAAAAATGTGTACCACCATCACTTATAATTGCACGAGGGGTTCCAAAACGAGAAAATATGTTTTCTTTCAAGAACCGAACCACCACTTTGTGATCATTTGTTCTGCAGGGAATGGCCTCTACCCATTTGGAAACATAATCTACAGCAACGAGGATATAGAGATAACCAAACGATGGAGGAAATGGGCCCATGAAGTCAATACCCCAAACATCAAAAAGTTCAACAATCAGAATGTTAGTAAGGGGCATCATGGACCTACGTGATAGTGTACCCATACGTTGGCATCTGTCACATTTTGTGCAAAACTCATGAGTATCTTTGAATAAAGTAGGCCAATAAAAACCACTCTGCAAAATTTTTGCAGCAGTCTTTTTCGCACCGAAATGGCCACCACATGCATGAGCATGGCAAAAAGAAATGATACTATCAACTTCATGCTCCGGCACACATCTCCTAATGATTTGATCTGGGCAATACTTGAATAGGTATGGGTCATCCCAGAAAAAATGCTTAACCTCGGCGAAGAATTTGGATTTATCTTGTTTTGTCCAATGTTCAGGAAGTTGAGTTGTGACAAGATAATTAACAATATCAGCATACCAAGGCAATTGAGAGACAACAAAAAGTTGTTCATCAGGGAATGACTCATTCAAAGGTAAGGGTTCCTCAGCAGACTCGTCAATAAGTCTAGACAAGTGATCAGCAACAACATTTTCAGAACCTTTCTTGTCTCTTATCTCAATATCAAATTCTTGAAGTAATAGGACCCAACGAATTAAACGAGGTTTAGTGTCTTTCTTTGAAAGAAGATATTTCAAAGCTGCATGATCTGAAAACACTATGACCTTGGATCCTAAGAGATATGATCGGAACTTGTCTAAAGCAAAAACTACAGCCAACAACTCTTTTTCTGTAGTAGAATAATTGAGCTGAGCATCATTGAGAGTTCTACTTGCATAATAGATGACATGGGGTATCTTATTCACCCGCTGCCCCAAGACAGCTCCAACCGCATAATCGGATGCATCACACATAAGCTCAAAAGGTAAATTCCAGTCCGGTGGTTGGATGATGGGTGCAGATGTGAGAAATTGCTTGAGTTGATCAAACGCTTTAGAGCAATCATCATCAAAGACAAAATGAGTTTCTTTAGCAAGCAAATTGCACAAAGGTCTTGAAATTTTGCTAAAGTCTTTGATGAATCTTCTATAAAACCCAGCATGGCCAAGAAAAGATCGAACCTCCTTTACTGATTTTGGTGGAGGCAGACTTGAAATTAAGTCAACTTTGGCCTTATCAACTGCAATTCCTTTATTAGAAATAACATGCCCCAGAACTATCCCTTGACGAACCATAAAGTGACATTTCTCCCAATTTAGCACAAGATTTGTTTCGTTACACCTTGCCAAGACAAGAGACAAGTTGTGTAAACATTCATCAAAAGAGGATCCAAACACCAAGAAGTCATCCATGAAAATTTCAAGAAATCGCTCAACCATATCTGAAAATATGCTCATCATGCACCGCTGGAATGTGGCGGGTGCATTACATAACCCAAATGGCATGCGGCGATAGGCATATGTTCCAAAAGGACAAGTGAATGTGGTCTTTTCTTGATCCTCTGGAGCAATGGGAATTTGATTGTAACCTGAATAGCCATCTAAAAAGCAATAGTAGCTATGACCAGCAAGTCGCTCAAGCATTTGATCAATAAATGGCAAAGGAAAGTGGTCTTTCCTTGTGACCGAGTTCAATTTTCTGTAGTCAATACAAACCCGCCACCCAGTGGTCATTCGGGTGGGGACTAATTCATTATTATCATTTTTTTCTACTGTGATTCCTGACTTCTTAGGAACAACCTGAACTGGGCTGACCCAAGTACTATCTGATATGGGATAAATGATGCCAACATCTAACAATTTTAGCACCTCGGTTCTAACGACCTCCTTCATATTAGGGTTAAGTCTGTGTTGCATTTCACGGGAAGATTTTGCATGCTCCTCAAGGTAAATGTGATGCATACACAGAGCAGGACTTATACCCTTAATGTCTACTATTGTCCACCCCAAAGCTGTCTTATGTTCGCGAAGAACATTAAGCAACTTGCCTTCCTGTTCTGAATCAAGGTCTGAAGAGATGATAACAGGCAAGGTATCAGAAGAACCTAAAAATGTATATTTAAGTGTATCAGGTAATGGTTTTAGGTCAAGTTGGGGTGGTTTTTCAATAGATGGGACAAGTTTAGACTCGGGAACTGGAAGAGGTTCCACCCTGGCTGTCCATTTGGTCGGGTCCAATATAGGGGTAGAGTCAAGCAATGCATTGACGTCTCTAATGGACCCTTCGATGTCAAAGTCTAAGCCAAAATGAGTTAAACATGTCTGGAGGGGATCATCATTTAAAACAGTTTGCAGGGATTCCTCTACCAAACTTTCAATCATATTCACTGCAAAAGAATCATCCGTCTCCGGGGGTTGTTGTCTAACATTAAAGACATTGAGTTTGACCTTTAAATTGCCAAAAGACAACTTCATAACCTCATTTCTACAATTTATTATGGCATTGGATGTGGCTAAAAATGGCCTTCCCAAAATCACAGGAATCTGGCTACCAGGATTCTGCACAGGTTGGGTATCTAAGACAATAAAGTCTACTGGGAAGTAAAATTTATCCACCTGAACCAGAACATCCTCAATAACACCGCGTGGAACTTTAACTGATCTGTCCGCAAGTTGCAGTGTTATGGTAGTCGGTTTCAACTCTCCTAACCCAAGTTGCTCATAAACAGAGAATGGCAGCAAATTTACACTAGCTCCTAAGTCCAATAATGCCCTCTCCACCTTATGGTCTCCTATAACGCATGAAATTGTGGGACATCCTGGATCTCTAAACTTAGGAGGAGTGTTATGCTTAAGAATTGAGCTAACTTGTTCAGTGAGAAACACTTTCTTGTGTGCATTCAATTTTCTTTTCTGGGTGCACATGTCTTTTAAGAATCTTGCATAAGCGGGAACTTGCTTCATAGCATCAAGCAATAGAATATTGATTTGCACTTTCTTAAAAATTCCCATTGTCTCATCAAGTTTGTTCCCTTGAGATGTTTTTGCAAGTCTTTGAGGAAAAGGTGCCTTGGGTATATAGGGTGGCATATGGCTAGACTCAGGACACGAAGAAGCTTCTAGGCTCTTCTTCGATGTATTAGGACTCACGTCTGGTCTAGTGGTGCTCTCTTGGTCCTCACCCTTTCTAGCGGTTGTGTCTATGGCAGTCTTAGGTAGTTCAACATTATTGTCGATTTGTTTTCCACTCCTAAGTGTAGTTATGGCTTTAACTTGCGCTGGAGGGTGGTCTTGACAAGAATTAGATCCCACTTCAAATTGTCCTTTGGGATTTTCTACAGGTTGGCTAGGGAACCTACCTTTTTCCCTCTCATTTAATGCAGAAGCCAATTGACCCATTTGAAGTTCCATCTTCGCAATTGCTTGCGAGTTGGCATGTAAAGAATGTTGGGTATCTTTTTGAAATTGTAGAGAGCTTTGCATGAACAAATTCAAAGTATCCTCAATAGATGGTTTATTGGGTTGTGTAGGGAATGTTTGAACTTGTTGAGGGTAAGATTGATTGGGAGGGTACCCTGGTGGTCCTCCTAGATGCGGTCTTTTGGACCATGAAAAATTGGGATGCCTTGCCCAACCTGGGTTATAAGTTTCCGAATATGGGTTATTGCCAGGTCGAGGAAAGGCATTTATAGCATTAGCCTGATCGCTATTGTATTCCACTCCAGAGGTGTTAGAAGGACAGTTTTGTGTGACATGGGAGGGGTTAGAGCAAATAGCACACACATTGACATGTGATGGCAGTTGGGGCCCACCAGCAGACATCAACGCATCAAAGCGTTGTGTCAGGCTGTCGATCTTGGAAATCAAATGTGCATTATTGTCTACCTCATATACGCCTCCTTTCTTTTGAAAAGGAAACGTTCTATCAACTCTACTTGAGCAATCCCATTGCTGAGAATTCTCGCATAGAGTCTCAATAAAATCCCATGCTTCTTCGGCACTCTTCATCATCACTGACCCACCACTAGCGGCATCAACCATTTGACGGTTCTGAGGTGTTAAACCGTCATAGAAGAATTGAACTTGTTGCCACTTTAAAAATCCATGGTGTGGACACTTAAGGAGCAAATTCTTCCATCTTTCCCAACACTCATAAAAGTGTTCACCCTCCTTCTGCATGAAATTTGTAATTTCTCTACGAAGGGCATGAGTTTTATGAACAGGGAAGAATTTGTTCAAAAATTTTTCAGCTAATTGATCCCAACTCCTAATTGTTCCAACTTCTAAAGAGTTCAACCATGCTTTCGCTTTTTCTTTCAAAGAAAAGGGAAAGAGGCGCAACCTAACAGATTCATCAGAGAAATTTTGGAATTTAAATGTAGCACAAATGTCAAGGAACTCTTTAACATGATTATAGGGATCTTCTTTATTAGAACCATAGAATGTGGGCAAAAGTTGCATCACCCCTGGTTTCAACTCAAAGTGGTGTGCCGTGGTGAGCGGCAACACTATGCAGGAAGGTGAGTTGAATTGAATGGGGGATGAATAATCTTTTAATGTCTTCCTCACATTCTCATTTTCCATGTTACCTAATTGATTTGTAGCATCCATTGTATGTTTGAGTCTTGCTTTAAAAGTTCTTTCAATTTCTAGGTCAAGAGGTGCAACCTTTTCACCCAGTGACCGACGACCAAGCATACACCAATTAACGGCACTAAAAATTAAATACCTAAAACAAACCTAAAAATCGCAACCAATACAAGCATGCAATCACAGAAAGCAATATAAAAAATACCAAACACCTAGAAAATTTAAAAGAGAAGGTAAAAGAATGCAAACGAGGGGAAGGGGTGGCCCTTCCAACGTTGGCAAGAATTCCACGTCTTCTCTTACTCCTACAAAAAGACAAAACACTAATAAGTAACAAAAATTAAACTAAATTGAATTGAAACTAAACTACTCTAAGAATTCAGTAAATTATCCTACGTAGTCCCCGGCAACGGCGCCAAAAACTTGATGTAAATTTTAATATAATACACGCAAGCGCACGAATCTATAGCAGAATAGTGGCTACGAGGTCGATCCCTCAGAGACTTAGTAAGATATTCAACCTAATTCTAGAGTATGTAGCAAGTAATAATGAAATGTAAAGTTCTAATTTTTATTTTCTTTTTAAGCAATCAATTGTTCAACTAAACTAAAAACTCAGAAATTGACCAAACAAAAAATAAAATAATAAAGAAAAATCCTGATTTGCTGCTTTCAGTCCGTCTTGCTTCTCCGTCCTGCTTTCCTCTCTCCTCCACCTTCAGCAACAGTCTCTCAACTGCACGCCTCAACCGTTCTACTCTTTCTCTCGAACAGAGTAGACAGTCCCCAATTCCAGCCAAAGCAAAGCTTCTTTCCCCTGTTGACTCAGCACCTCTTCTCTCTCTCGAGCAAAAGTGGCTAACAATTCTGCTTTGCTCTCTCGAGCCAAAGCACTGTTTTGATTTTGTGAGCCAACCAGGACTGCTTCTCTATCTCTCGACTAAAGCAGCAGTCCTTCTCTAGCACAGTCCTCCTCTCTTACACAACAGAACCTCCTCTTCTCCTTAGCCGTAACAGTACCCTCCTTCAGATCGCCGCAGCACCTCTCTCCTCTACCCCATCTGCACAACGAACCCAGCAAAAACCACCACAGTACAACCTTCTCTTCCAAAACCGGCACAACCTTCGAACAAAAACAGAGCCCCTTTTCCACAGCCGTCTCCCTCCTTCAAACCGCCACTGCACAGCCAACCAAGCTGCCTCCCTTCGAACCGCCAGCCAGAGACAGCGCCACAAACCGCCTTCTTCTCCTGATTCCGGCCGCCTCGAACAGCCAGAAAAATGAATTTTTCTCCCCACCGAACAGCACCCCGCCAATCTTCTTCTTTTTCTTCACAGCACAGCCTCTTCTTATAGCCAAGCCCGATCCAACCTCAGAATACACCTTCCAGATTGAGCGTGCTTCATTCCAGCAAGCTTCGCACCGAAATCAATTTCTTTCCTTTCCCGGCATGATTTCGAGCTCTTCAAAACACTGATTTTCCATGTTCAGAATTCGGCCAAATCACGAGCTTGCCGTCCTTCTTCCCTTCCAAATCGAGCCAGAACCGTCTCCGTTGCATCAGATTTCCGTTGTCTCCTCCATCTCCGGCGACCCATGGCCCTCTCCACTGGCATGCTCTGTTCTGTCCTACTTCGGCCGCCATTACCCTCTTCACAATCGAGCTCCTCTTGTCTCTGTTGAGTCGCCGTCGATCGTGAGGCTCGCCGTGAACCCATCTCCCACGGCCGCTCGAACAGCCTCTTCCTCCGATTGAGCAGAGCCTCCAGACGAGGCTCTGTTTCTGTTCCAGGCGCCTGACGCCCGAGCCATCGGGCTCGGGTTGCTTGTTCTCTTTTTTTTTTTCTTTCTAACCGGACCAAATGCTGAACCGCCCAAACCAATTCCGGTTCTTTTCGATTTTCTTTTTCTTTTCTTTTTTCTTTTATTGGGTTAAAACCCGTCGTACCAACCACGTCCGTCGGATCTTCGATCTCTTCGCATGAGCTGATTGACGCGTTCCACATTCGGCGATCTGATTTGGAGCTCTAAAACCTGCATAAATAAAAATAAATCGTAATTAGACGCCTAATAAAGCATGAATCTATTAAAACCAATTAATGCATCTAAATAACTCAATTAAGCGCGTTTAATCATTAAACTCCTAATTATTCACTTAACACAGATAAACATTAATTATCCTTATTTTAACTAAAAATACGACTAACAAATAGGTAGAAAGGCATATAAAAATGTGTATATTTTGCATATATCAAGGGGCACATAAGTTGTTTACGGCTAATGTTATGAGCCTCAATTCTTGCTTCCTTTCTTGTCGTAACTTATTTCAGTAGAAAAAAATGTCAGTTCAATCCCCAGGTTCTACAGATCCATTCAAGCAAGATTTAAGTCAGGTATTATTTTTTGTCTACTACCAAAAAAGTCCACCGCGGGCCGGGGAGAGGACGCCAGCAGAGGTGGAGGACGCAGGTAGGGCGACAAATAGATGAGAGGAAGACCGTGTTTGGAAATGGGGTTTGGAGAGGGAAGGAGCTCATGTAAGGGGTAAAATAGTTATGTCCTAAAAATTCCTTACACTGCAGCACATTCACTATCCAAACACACTGTTAACATTGATTTAAAAACTTTCAGTATCCAAACATATTTCACATTCATGGTGAAAGTCAATGAATTTTTTCACCTGAATTTACTTTCACATTCATTACTTTTTCACCATCCAAACATATTTCACATTCATGGTGCTGGATGCTCGCCCAGCCACCCAGCACGGTCCTTCACTACTGAAAATGTGAATATACATATCTGATTATTAAGCTTCAAACAAAAGTAAAAACTCCCTGTCGAAATAATCCTGGCTGCATGTTCATGAGAATCTATTGGCCCGTAGGGCAAATTCAATCACCTAAAACAGGATCAGTAATTTTTCAAATGCAGCTAAGTTTTTTTGGACAGAGGGAGTAGGATTTTTGAGCTTGACCTAGACAATAAAGAGGTCTTGCAGAGCTCAATCTTGAGCACATGGAAGGAGAGATCTGATAGTACACGCTGAGGGGAAGGTGCACCCAATCCATGGCCCGGGTTGAGTGGTTGAGGCCGGGGGGACAATTCCGACCTTCGATGCTCTGAATACATCGTAAAGCTGCAATTTCTTCATCTTCTTTTTTCAGCTAGCCAGTATATGTTGTGCAAACATGCGGATATGAAGGTGTGTATATTAGCATAATAGCCTATGATATTCCTCAAGTGCACAAACTCGGATTTACACAATAGGGGAGAGAGAGAGAGAGAGAGATTGAATTCAAATTTGTGTTTCATAATGGGAGAAATGGAGAAAAAAATCATTTTGACAGGGATGTTTGTATGTCTAAGCTGTGAATGGGCTGCAACAAAAAAAGAAATCTAAGAATTTAGCATAAGATAAAAGTTAGAAGGAAGATGAATATTTTCCTATATTAGGAGGTTTTAGAACAAAAATTTGTACACCAAACCTAGACATTCATATTTTGTGGGGTAGTGAATAAGTGGGCCATGTGAAGCCCTTGAGTGTATGAGTATGGTGTAAATATTCTGATGTACTATTATTAGTATCTTTTTCAAATAATACATCAAGGTTTTAAAAATCGAACTGGTCATCGACCCAGAATTTTTGCGGAGTAGGTTCAACCAAGGATCAACTCGGGTTGACCCGGTTGTTAACATTATCAATATAAAAAAATAGAAAAACCTCCCTTCCCAAAACTTTATATGCTAATGCTCCTTGTGTAGTAATATAATAAATAAAATAACCACATTATAAAAAATAAAAATTTTAAATAAATAAAAAAATATGCGGTATGAGATTCTACTAAGATTGACGTCGAAAGAAAATAAAAGGATGTTAAGAAAAAAATAAAATTGTGTTAAAAAGAGCTTAAATCCAACCCAAACCTATGGGTCATGATTTTAAAACCCAGACCGGCCTGGCCGGTTCGACCTAGTTCAGTCGGGCGGGTTAAGCTGAGTCGACTGGGTCAATTGACCCTGCTATCAACTACTCTATATATACTCAATTATCCAAAAAAAAACTTTCATATACTCCCTCCGTTCCATATTAAGTCTCCGATTTGTTTTTTCAAAATGAACTTACTTAGGGAGGGTAACAAGTATAAACCTTATGACTTTTTTGCTCTTTATATGTTTCAACATAAACAGTAATAGAATTAAAAATCACACGGGCTTCGTTTTTTAAAACTACCACATTGGCGGTCAAAAAACTAGGACATTAACAAAATGCCAATTAGTTGGCTGTACTAGCACTCAAGTCAGAGTCTAGGGACTAGATTGAATTGTATCAACAGCGATCTGTAGACAGTTGATCCAATTAAACTGGCCGTACATATGGCTGTTAAAACACAGATGACAGTATATGCTTGTAAAACTTCAGAAAGTTAGACAATTGGACAGAAAAACACGTGCTCTTCCCTGATTGCCACTCCATCTACATGAAGCAAAATGCATTATTTCTCTTGGAATGTTCTTTCCGTAGTTTTTGAGGATGTCTTACCATAGTTCTTCTCTGATTGGCACTGCTAACTACTTGATTATTTCTTAATTCCATCACCGAAAAAAATTGATCACTCATTTGTTCCAAAAAGTTTGTCCACCTCAAAATCAGTAAACCTCCAACCACCATTTGAATGGTAATCAATCGGGATCGTCATTAAAATATTGTTAGAAGATGTTATTTGATCTTACAGTTTAAGTGAAAAACAGTAGTCAAAACAAAGTGCCAACTCTTCAATGTACATCAATTTTCATCAGACCCTCATATTTTCTCTATTTTTTTCTTCTTCAGCTAATAAGGATCCATAAGAATGTCAAACACTAATCAAATTAAAATAATCAGATTTGTTTTTATTGAAACAAAATGATAGTGGAGAAAAAACATGTACAAGTGAAATCCAAACAAAAAAACAGAGGAAGTATCAAATCCAATAAATGTCAAACCACGTGGGGAACCCGAACAACACCCCGTCGGCCTCCGCCAGCTCCGCTGCCGAGATCACAGGGATGCCTTCGTCCTTGGGCGGGACCTTCATCTGCGCAAGAACCTCGGCCGGCGACGTCTCCGGTACCCGATAGAGCACCCCTTCTACCCCATCAATGCCATCCACTCCCTTCTTCATCCTCTTCGCCAGGCACTCCACATGCCCGTACATGGAATAGAACACGACAAAGATCCGCAGCTTCGCCGCAGCAATCACGCCATCGCCTGCGCCGCCGACAACGTCGGCGGCCACGGCTTCGCTGTCGTGGTGGCTCTTCTCATCGGAGGTGGGGGCCGGAGGGTCGGCGGCGGCGCTCGGGCGAGCGTCGGTGGCGACGACCGGGAGGCGTTTCCGGCTGGGGACGCAGCCTCCGCCTTTCCCCATGGGCTGAACCAGTCAAGCAAGAAGAGCAGATTCAGCTGCTGAACTGGAAAATGTAGGATGCGAAAGTCAGACGATCTGAAAATGGTTGAATTTCTTGGGAGGGATCTGAATCTGGATGAAGATGGAAGCGAATGGGTCCAGGATTGGGGGAAAGCTGAAAATTTTGGATTCGGTCGCTGAAAATTTTGGACTTGTGGATGTTGTATATTCTAGTAGGAGTGCCCAGTGATGAGTGCTGAGCTATTATGGCCGGCGTGAATTATCATATACAGTAGTAGCCAGTCCAGGTGGCTTTTCATGCATTGGCGAGGGATTACGGATTTAATGGTGGGGCTCACGATTTGGTTCACGAATTCAAACACGTTAACTGGCCGCCCATTTCAATTCTTCTCGTGTACCACACTTCAACGTATCTTATCTTATTTATTTTTTATCTATTTTTACTTATTTTTTTGATATTTTTTTAATAATAATATCTTAAAGAACTTGAAATAATATTTAATAAAATATAAAAAAATACAAAAATAGTATGTCGTATCTCAACATACTTAGTACATCATCATAAGAAAGAGGTAGAAAAATAAAAAAACGTAAAAAATATTAATAAAAATTAATAACAAATGAGGGAGATATGACTCGTTAAAATGTATCAAAAAATTAGCGATTACATGCTAGCAGTGGTATCATGCATGTATTGTATACAGTGGTATTGTGTAATCGATTACATGATAGCAGTGTGCAATTATGTACTTGATTTCACTCTTTTTGTGACATATTTTAACGAACCATATCTCATTTATTTTTTATCCATTTTTACCTATTATTTTTATATTTTTTATATTTTTTCTCTTTTTTTTGTCATAGTGATAATCTAACTATGTTGAGACACAACATACTACTTATCGTATAATTTTTTATATTTTATTAGATATTATCTCTAAGATCTTTATGATATCATAATTAGAAGAATGAATAGTAAAAATAAAGAAAAAGAAAAATAATAAGTGAAAATGGATAAAAAAATAAAGGAGATATGACTCTTAAAGTATGTTAAAAAAATAGGCGAATACATGTGCAATCGATGACACGATGCCTTTGTTTATCATGTCATCGTCTACACGATAGCTCTGTCTATTGTGTCATCGTGTACACTAGTATCATGTTATTGTGTACTCGATTAAACAATAGTACTGCTATCGTGTTATCGCTCATTTTCTTGACATACTTTATCTTTTCTCATGATGATAGCCTAATTATGTTAAGATACCACATGTTATTTCTCATGCATTTTTTTATATTTTATTATATATTATCTCAAAATCCTTATGATGTCATCATTAGAAGAATTATGAGTAAAAATAAAAAAGAACGAAAAAATGGGAACTAATTACAAATGTATGAGATATTATTCCTTAAAATATGTCATACTATTGTCACTACACGACTACACTATAGCGTCATATCGTGTAATTGATGACACGATACTCTGTCTATTGTGTATTTGTGTGCCCAATAGTATTGCATATTTTAATGAATAATGTCTCTTTAATTTCTGATCAATTTTCACCCATTTTTTTTTCATTCTTCTTTATTTTTATTATTCTTTCTTCATGATATTTAGATAATATCTAATAAAATATAGAATAATACATAATAAATTGCATGTAGTATCTCAAAATATTTTAGGTTATCATAAGAAGAAAGAGGAAAAATAAAGAAGAACAAAAAAAGAATGAATGAAAACATATAAAAATGAGTTAGATATGGCTCGTTAAAGTATATAAAAAAATGGGTGAGGTTAGGGTTCTAGGAGGGCAAAATGGGTAGACCAAATCCCCAAACCAAGTTATATGTCATGAGCCCGAAAAATAAGGTAATGTGGCAATCCAAGACTCATTGGATAGGTAAGATGGAAAAACCTCTAAATTATTTGGTACAACTAGCAGCCCACATTAACTTTAGATCGAAGACAACACTACACATGTGCACTCCAACTATTTCACACCAATTTGCTAGAACGCACATCTAGAGCCCATGTATTATCGATCCATGAGATCGATGTCTCCCTGGTGCCCTCAAATATTGTGCCAAGGACACCCAATAATTTCTCCTAAAAAAGAGCTATACTACCCCATTAGCGTCTTCATGGTGGCTGTTTTCAAAACAGTACTTCCACAATATAAAATCTCTCACAATATCATAAAATTTTTATTTACTTCAATAAAATATTTTAACAATCTTTCCTATATTCTATCGCTTTTTATCTGGTTCACAAAGAAAAAAAGGAAATAAAGCTTTGCACCTTCAAGATTTTTATCAATGCTTCATTGATTATATTTTGAGGGCAAGAATTCATGGGCATGAAGGTTGAAGTACACAAATGGCACCTTAGGATACTAACATCTTATGCTCAACATTTCCTCATTTACTTTCTTCTCTTCACATTCTTTTTTCTGATACAATTCTCTTCACATTCTTCCTTGTTCGTCTGATGAGAAATGGTGGAAGTATTCCGAGAAGCTCTCTCATTGCATTCTTTTCCCTTTGAAATAATGAAATTAAGGCTTACACCAGTAACACCACACTTACTAAGCCAAAGGAAAGGGAAAAAGAAAAATTGTCATCTGCAGCGGTCATGTCTTTTATGACACCAGCAAAAAAAAACACTGTCAAATACATTTAGAAAGTAGACATTGGCGTTTGATCTGTACAGTCCAGAAACCTATAAAAATTAAGGCAAAAGAAGGGAATGATGCTTAACAACTAAGGCACTTAAAAGCAATTTTTCTCCAAAATTAATCGGGTTCACTATACATTGCATGCATGATCCCAAAGGTAAATTTAAAAGCCAGTAACAGCTTCATACAATACCAGGGCACAACTGATAGCAATTGTCAATTCAACCAGCAACACAGAAAAATATCCCCAGGCTGGAACTTGCGCATTGATTATTCAGTTACCTGTTCTGTGTTTCTTTATCATTGCTTATCCGCCATCTTAGAATACTTCTCAAATGATTTTACATGGTCGACTTTTTTTCTAATACGAAGGCTAATATCCTCAATCGCCAGTCCAAATCACGTTTTCTTCCACCTTCTCCAAGTTCATGATCTGGCTTCTAAAGCTCGAGCTAATTCAATTGCCGTGTGGTCCCTTATAAAAGTTCTTAGGCATCCATTAATTATCCGAGGTGCAGAACCATCACAGAATCGTTTTGAGAGATCAACAGCCTTCATAAATAGGATTTCACAGTAAAAAATATGAAACAAATAAAGATTTTGGTTCTAAGACGTTAATGGAACAAAAGCTGACCTCATTTATAACAATTTGGTGTCTAGTCCCAATTACTGTTATTTCTGCCATTGCTAAATGGAGGATGCAAAGCTCCAAAATCCTTCCAGCAGGCTCATCCTAAGCCAAAAGGACAAGAAGAAATTTCTTACGCAGAGGAAAACACCATAGAAACGGCAAAAGATAGTGTATAAACATGTATGCACCAAATAAATGAATAATAATTTAGCGCACGTTTATGTCAAAATAAGTTTCGAGCTAATAAGCGCGGAAAGTAGAGGAACAATAGACATAGCATATGAGTTAGCCACAACTTTATTTTGGTCTTCTAATGAGGACACATACTTTTGGACGGAGGGAGTATAATATATCTCATACTGAACGTCCAACTACAAGAAAGGCCACATACTCTTGTATACACTAATCAAATGTGGCTTCAAACAAGCTTCAAAAAACTGAATCAAGAGAACTAAAACCAGTTTGAGTTGACAAAGCACACCATCTGTAACATACTCTTACATTAAAAGTATCACATGCATATATACTTGCAAGAGGGAAAGAGAAACATAGAGATCAGGATAATCCAATCTATAATGCATACGCAATTTTCAAACAGCAAAAGGAAATTATCAAATCAGATTTAGGAGGATAAAGGACACTAACTGAATGGGTTTTCAAAAGACTATTGTTTCATGGTCTGTTTCAAATTAGATTTACGAGAATATCTGTTCCTTGTTCCGAAATTTATTAAACAAGGAAAATCAAAATGAGCTAACAATGTTAATAAAAAAGAGCCAGCAATTAATATTCATAATCATAATCAAGAAGCATCTTTCCCTAACAACTTGAGATTGGCGACATGGATCTTGCGCATCCACATTAGCCTGTTTCGTGCTAACTCTTGTACGAGTCATATCTCTCCCTATTAATTTCATTTTAGTCATCTTAATTCTTCCTTTCCCCGTTAGGCGGCCTCTTTCACTTGCATCTAACCTTCTTTTCAGAATTTCACTTGATCTCATTTGAACATGCCCATAAAAAAGAAATCTACAGTTCATAAGTTTCTCCCCTAAAGGTAATACCCTGCAGTTCTAATAAATATACTCAATTCTAATTTTATCCCTCTAGTTATCCCACACGTCCACCTTTAGCATCCTCATGGAGGAAGATGTTATACCCATAGGTGGAAGATGTTATTTTTGCCTGTTATTTAGTGCCATGCTCCCATGTAAATGCAGACTGGTTTTCATTGTTACCAGCTTTGTATGGCTATACTAATATTTCATGTGCAACCATCATGAAGCCAATCCACATATTTGGAAAGGCGTATCATGAATATAATGACGTTGAATCTTCTTATCATCGTCCCCTCTTCAGAGGGTTGCGTCAGGAAGGGCATCCGACGTAAAAACTTGCCACTATATTTCTTTGTATGGATTTTGTACCATTTTGATTCCGATAAGAGTCAAACGCGGTATATAATCCATGCTGCCAACCCCATATAGATACGGCGTATGATGATGATGATTTAGTTAAGTCCATAGTGTTACACTATTATATTATAGAGGGTATTTTAGTTAGTCACTGCAGGCCCACTATGAATCCGTCAATCCGCTGCCGCATTGAATCCGTCTGGTCTACCCACCATCGCTCTACATATGAACTCCGTTGCCACTCTGAATCTGCTTCCCCTACCAGTCTGAATCTACATGATGCCGACTGAATCTACAGGGATACCATGATCCTGTTTGTTCGTTATGGAAGTTGACTTCTGAAATCATCTGTTGCCACCTGCTCTTGTTTGCAAACTCTCAACATTTGACATATCTAGAGTTTGAGGGAAGGTGTTAAGAGTATATTTACTTGTTATTTAGTTGACTTTAGTGTTAGTTTATTATATTATAGAGGGAATTTTATTCACTGCAGGTTTATTTTCTTTTAGTCCAAGTTATTTCCTATTATAGGCTTAGCTTCTATTAGGAGAGTTTATTATCTTTTGTCCAAGTTATTTCCTACTTTAGGCCTTGCTTTATTAGAAGATCCATCCCTATAAAGGATCAGTCTTCCTCTATGTAATTTAAATTTCAGAGTCCAATAATACAATTTCGTTCTCTTTTCTATCATCAGAAGAGTGGAAAGGGAAGCCAATCCAGCCTTTTAGTGGAGTGGTTGGATCTCTTTTGGTTGTGGTAGAAGTCCTAGGGTTAAATTCCATTGGCGTATAGAGTATGAGGGTGCGAGTGGATGAGCTATTTGTAAGTTCCTTACACTAGTTTATAGCTCAAAATCCAACTACATCTTTAATTCAACTCACCAAAACCATCATAGACCAGCTCGATTATTTAGAGATTCTGATAATACCTTCTCAATATTAATCATCATCATACCCTTATCCCAGCTATATGGGGTCGGCGGCATGGATTATATACCACATTTGACTCTTATCGGAATCAAAGTGATACAAAATTCATACAAAGAAACATAGTGGCAAGTTTTTATGCCGGATGCCCTTCCTGACGCAACCCTCTGAAGAGGGGAGATGATAAGAAGATTCAACGTCATCATAATCATCATACACCTTTCCAATTATGTGGATTGGCTTCATGACATGATGGTTGCACATGAAATATTAATCTAGCCATCTTCCATCACAAAGTTGGTAACAATGAAAATCAGTTTGCTTTTACCTAGGAGCATGACACAATACCTTCTCGATATTACTATCTCAAATTACCATTTTAATCTAGTTTATCAAATGCACCACCGGAACAAATCTGGATAATCCCTTTCGGCAAAAGGTAATACTCACAGAAAGTGCGTACCATATTCCTTGTTATGATAAACAGCCTCCCACAAAGAGAGACTACTTCCAGGGGACTCGACTGTGCATTAGGACTACAGCTTAATCAACTGCAAATTCTAGCATATTATTTTATCCCCAATTTCCTCGCGACCATTTGATGGATTTAGCTCTGTGTCCTGTCTGGTGCAAGAAGAGGATAGAACCAGATGTAGACAATACAAAACTCTCCTTGGTGATATGGGGCACATGCACTGGAACCGCCAAAAAACTAAGTGAATGAGACAGCTCTCTAAAGCTCGTTGTTATATTCCACATAATGAAAAGTCCTTGACCCTGAAAACCCAGCAATTCCACCATTTCGACAGAGCTACATGTTCTTGCATAGGATATCACCTCTGGCCCAAAAAGAGTAGCGTGACCACCATTCAGTCAGGTTTGCTTTACTTGGGCATTTCTTAGCAGGCACAAGTTGGCAGGCTTGCCTGAATAAAACTGCAGTTCAGGTGGATGGTGGCAGTTCTACCCTTCAGTAGATTTTTCTCACTGGCAAACACACCATGCCAATTAATTGGCCTAAATTTGACATCCAGAGTTATTACCCAGGATTGCCCTCACGAGCTTCTCCCATTTAAATGAGAGAGAGATCTGTTACTTTTAATTGACCATCGATCATGCATTCAGATGCACGCTTCATTGCCTCTTAGTTCAGGAGGTTGCTGGAAGTTCATTGCATTCATTTGCACACTCGAAAATCAATCGCTCAAATCACTGGACTTCGCAATGAGTGTCATGGATGAAAGATCACATGTATAATCTATTTGATAAACTCAAGGCTCAGTAAGAATAAAAAATTCTTAACAAGCAGAGAATAGTTCTATGGCCTTCCTCTTAGCATCATTATGTATTTGCACCAATAAATAATGCAATTTACAGAATTCTAGCAACTTGATATTATCATGCCTGTTTGTTGAAGAAGAAACCCAGTTTCAACGATCATGAGATTAGAACTTTCAATCTTGTATTAGAACTTTCAATCTTGTACAAATCAAGATTGTGTGCATATGCAGACATTTTTATTATTGTCTCAAGGAACTTTTACTTGCATTGAATCATAAACAACCAAGTGACATTTCATTAGTCTCTAATAAAGTGTAGCTTTAAAGACTAGGTGAAATGTGATTTAATAGTAGAAAATAAAAAAATGAAACCCTATGACAAACCTTCCAGCTTGTTGGAGATATTTTGTTAATTGCAAGAATATGTTGGTCCCATCTCTCAACAACTGCTACAAGAATTTGTCTCGTCAAACTGCAGATAAAACAAACAACATAAAACTTTGTGGGGTGAGTAGGTAAACCGAAGCATGTAGCACTACACCTGTAAATATAAGAAATAACTACTTCTATTCATAGATGGTTTCATAACAGACATACCCTAAAATGAACTTGCTATAGACCAATTTTGGAGGGGCTGAAAGAACTTCAGCATCTGAAATACATGGTACATGAAGTTAAAAACAAAAAATGTATCAGAGAAATGATAGTGGCATAGGTGCAAGCTCTAACAAAATGTACATGGAGAGAAAAAAGAAACCCACTCTATCATTTCAGAAATTAAATATAGAAACATCTCATAATGGTTAAATTTAGTTCGCGTGGACTAGATATTCTTAAACCACTAATTGTATGTTAGCTATGTGGTACCCAATCATAATCATAATCATACAAGTGGCGCCTTTTCCCAACTATTTGGGGTCAGCGACATGGATGTTACACCTCCATTTAGGCCTATTTTGCTCATATCATTTTTATTAACTCCATCCAAGTTCTCTTAGGTCTCCCTCTCCCTCTTTCGGCATCATTTTACATGCATCCCTGGACATCTATTGGTCTTCTTTGCATATGCCCATACCAATGCAACCTACATTCCCTCAGCTTCTCCCCTTAAGGAGCTATCCCTAAACTTTCACAAATATATTCATTTTTAATCATATCTCTCATAGTTATCCCACTCAACCACCTTAACATTCTCATTTTGGCTACATTCAACTCATCTATATGACTTCTTTTTGGTGCCCAACACTCCACTCCATAGAGTACTGCAGGCTTAATGGCTATCCTATATAACTTGCCTTTAAGCCTTTTTGGAACAAGCCTATCACACAAAACTCCCGAAGCTATGTGGTACCCAGTAGAATCAGAAATGCAAAACGAACAAAACAATAGAGCGAGTACTCCTGACTATGACTATTTTCAGCAAACCAAGGTTCTAATCGAATGTGTTACCCAGTCAATATCGTCAACACATCTCTCCCAATTTAAACAATAACTAAAAAACGCTATAACCATTGCAAAGAAGGATTCATCAGGAAGGGAAATCCAGCGTAAAACTGGCACTGTGTTTCTTTGTGTAAATTTTGTACTATCATTTTGACTCTGATAAGAGTCAAATGTGCTAGAGAGTCCATGGCGCCGACTCATATAGCTGGAATAAGGCATATGATTATAAGGACGATGATGTTTGATGAACAAGTGAAAAGAACTATAAAGCTCAATACCGTTGGCAGATTCTTCATCATCAGCAAGAACCAGCTCCTCTGCTTTCTCTTCAGATTCCGTCGAAATAGGAGGACCTCCAAATCTCATGTGATCATACTTCAACAATGAATCCTTCTCAAAGACCACATTTGGGTCTGCAAAATAAACAAGGAAAAGGTAACAATGTGTACAGCTGAACGTGACAATAAAGGCCCCTTGTGCTCATTATATTATGTATAACAGGCAACAGTAACTAAAACAATTATGCTTACTCTCAGAAACATTGTACAATTTTACATAATTATTTTCATCGATTATAATTTTCCACAACCCACAATATTTATACATTAATACCTTACAATTGACAAACGATAAAGTTAAAATCCTTTATAATAAGTTGCATCCAACAGTGTTTAAAACTAGCAATAAAACTGAGGTTAGTTACATCAAATGAATTAGTAAGACAACAATGTTCATTGAGGTCAAGCACAAACTCTGAATTTGATGTTCAGTTCATCACACTGGTATACGAAATTTCACTTAGTTTATATGTTTCTGATCTTTTACATAAACTAAGTGGCAATTTCACATCTTGCAGAATAAATAGAACGGTCTTATGAACATAGGGTATCAACCAGAACAAAGGCCCTACGAACGTGAAAAATCATGTAACTAAACAAAACAATGTTTCAAATCTCAGTCACAAATGTAGCACAGAAACTATAAGCAGCATTGGAACCCATATATTCAGAATACGAACACTAGACTTCCCACTAGTGATAAACCCTCCAAAAACACAATCATGATTATTTTCTTCCAAAACGACATACATATACAAAGTATACACATCGAACCTGAAAACAACTGAGCTATTGAAATCACTAGAAAAGTTGTTCCAATATAACCATATAATTATTGAGTACTTACATCTTGTGTTAACTCGCTTGTCAAACAACCTGACCGGATCAGACCCTTCTAAACATGCAGCATAAAGAATCATCCTGCCGCCCAAAACAACACAATATGCATACAAAATACGTTAAAAAACCACTTCAAAAGCTTAAAAATGACTACAATATTACAACAATGAATAAAAACAGAAGCTTTAGATTTCAGGCTTACAGTGCGTGTTCTCGGGCGGCTCTTGGGCTACAGAACCTTCCAGACTTATCAATCTTCGAAGATACAGCTCTCTGAGGAGGAGAAGTTACTGATGCTTGTTCTACAGCTTCAGCCACGGCCAAAGAAGGCGAGAGCAGAGATGAATGCCGGGAATTAGCGAAGATGGCAATGCGACATCTGGTAGTGGGAGCAGAGGAGGTAGTGTGGAGTTGGGTCGGGAGGAATTTGAGAGTGTGAGGGAGTTTGGAGAGGCCATGGGAGAAATCAAAATGGGGGTATGTGGAAGAAGATGTGAGAAGGGAAGAAGGCTCCATTTCTCTCCACAGCAGATTTTTTGAGATGCCGGAGGAAAGGTGTCGAAGGTAGAAGATAAGTGATTCTCCCTCCGTCCTCGTCCTGTTTTAGATGCTCTATCTCAAAAATGTTATTGGGTTGTGGGGACCTGGGGAAGAAGAAGTTCAAAATCAACGTAATTTAACGGAGCATCTAAGGGGCCGTTTGGGGCGTGATTATTGCAAAAATATCCAGACTGGATATTGGATATCTACTGTAGCATCCATGTGGATTTTTACATCCAGGAGGTGTTTCAGCTGGATATATAAAATATCCAGATGCTACAGTTTAGCAAAACATCTCATATGGATGTTTTGCTTTTAATCACGCCCCAAACGGCCCCTAAAAGAAAGACTTTTGATATAAGATGGAGCATCTATAGCAGCAGGACGAGGGAGTCAAAAAAGATACTTTATTAAAAAGAAGGGAAATTTATATAAAAAATCATGAAAAAATTTTTTTTTACCAAAATGTGGCACTGTAGCAAATATTTACCGAAATGGTGTTCTGACAACGCGGGCGCTTGCGTGGCTTTTTTTTTTAAAATTAACCCAAACGGCATCGGTTTAACCGACGCCTTTCGGGTTAAGAAGAAAGGCGTCGGTTGAACTGACGTCTCTTGAGGCGTCAGTTCAACCGACGCCTTTTACTACCTTAACGAAATTTGTCCCATTTTAAACAGGCCGTCACTTCAACGATGCATATCTTTCTCATTTTTGATCCATTTTTGCCCATTTTTTTTTCATTCTTCCTTATTTTTAGTGCTCTTTCTAGTCATTATAATATCATGAAGATGTTGAGCCATCGCATACTATTTATCGTAGTTTTTGTGGTATTTTTTTTCGATAAATGGTATATGATGGCTCAACATCTTTGTGATATCATGATGATCAGAAAGAGCACTAAAAATAAGGAAGAATGAAAAAAATGGGCAAAAACGGATCAAAAATGAGAAAGATATGCATCGTTGAAGTTACGGCCTGTTTAAAATGGGACAAATTTCGTTAAGGTAGTAAAAGGCGTTGGTTGAATTGACGCCTCTTGTTTGAGCTATTTTAGTGGGATAAATTTCAACGATGCATATCTTTCTCATTTTTATCCGTTTTTGCTCATTTTTTTTTATTCTTCCTTATTTTTAGTGCTCTTTCTGATCATCATAATATCACAAAGATGTTGAGCCATCATATATTATTTATCGAAAAAAATACCACAAAAACTATGATAAATAGTATGCGATGGCTCAACATCTTCATGATATCATAATGACTAGAAAGAGCACTAAAAATAAGGAAGAATGAAAAAAAATAGGCAAAAATGGATCAAAAATGAGAAAGATATGCATCGTTGAAGTGACGGCCTGTTTAAAATGGGGACGAATTTCGTTAAGGTAGTAAAAGGCGTCGGTTGAACTGACGCCTCTCAAGAGGCGTCGGTTCAACCGACGCCTTTCTTCTTAACCCGAAAGGCTTCGGTTAAACCAACGCCTTTTGGGTTAATTTAAAAAAAAAAGCCACGCAAGCGCCCGCGCCACGCGGGCGCCTGCGTGGCTTGTCAGAACACCATTTCGGTAAATATTTGCTACAGTGCCACATTTTGGTAAAAAAAAAATTTTCATGATTTTTTATATAAATTTCCCTAAAAAGAATGTTTTATTTGTTGTAAAAATATGATTGGTGCTAAAAAAGAGGATTGCTTTATTGGTACAATATTAAAAGGAAGCTTGTTTTTTCTTTTTTACTCACTCCGTCCAATGAAGTCTCCTGCATTTGAAACTAAAAATTATTTATTAGGGCATTTTTAGAATTATTGTTAATTAAACAAAAAATTGTGGATCTGACGGGATTTTGTAAATATTTGTGAATTTGGTGTTCCGTAATGTTGTTGGTGCCTACGACCTTTTTTTTGAAATTTTTTAGTCGTCTATGTGAAGGATGATTTAATAGATACTCCCTTACAACCACCTCTAACATAGTAAATTTCACCTCTATCATGTTCACTTTATTCCATCGTAATAAAGCATCAAGCTAAGCATCTTCCACCATTACTACTACTCATCGAAGTGTACGCTATAGTCAATATGAAAAAGAGTGGTCTTCTGCTCATCTCATCTAATAATATAGGCCACATGATGTGATCTACTTATTTGGCCCGATCAAGATCGCTTAATGAACTTCACAACATAAAGGGGGAAAACTGCTCTAATCCAAACTGCAACATGATACGATCTTACAACCATTTTTAATTGTACTAAAACTTCATCATTATATGACTGTCATGTTGCCTACACGACACATAAAGACAGTACTTTACTTTTTATGAACATTATATTGTTTATATTTGTAACATGTGCAATATAATATAATCACCTATCCAGATCGTTGGTAGTCCAAATTCAGATCTATAATGGCAGAGGACACTGTGAGGATTAGCAGTTTTAGAGAACATAAAAAAACAACAAAATAAATTAATAAAAATGGCTATAGAAAAAAATAAAATAACTTGAATATATAAAACATACCTAACTCCTAACGGAGAAAAATTATATAGTGGAGTGCTCTGAACTTTTGGACATCCCACATGCAATCTCTCCCACGGCAATATATATTAGATATATAAACATCTAACATGAATAAATTTTATTATACTTGTGATAAATAGATTAGCAAAAAATTATTAATGGTTTACTTGGAAAAAGGGTGAGACACTAAAAAGTCCTTGATGTGTTGAGTTGGCAAAAATTTCCCAATACTCTGTATAAGTAGGCAAGGGTGGCACTGTCCCATGCATACTATCTCGCAGAGTGAAAATCCTCTAACAAGATGAGATAGATGGGGTGCAAATGATTGTTGTTGCTATCGGCACATATAGTGCAACAAAGTATATTGAGTAAATATGCTCGTGTATGTTGTTTTATGGCTGTCTTTGTGACATCCTCTAGGAGGCCACTGAACTGCTGTCTCTACCACAAAAGGCTCACCCAAGTGCCTTTTAATGTATGGAGTGGAGGTATATGTGTCAATTATGATTATGGTTTATAATATATAAATATGTAATGGGTCTTCCTCAATTGATTACCACATTCCAGTAAATGGCCACAGTCGTGCAGTCACCTCCACACCATCAATACGCAATCCGAAATCCAACCTTTACACTTTCTCCATCTAAAAGTATCTGTCTTCATTAGAAAAAAACCAAAATGAACTGATTTTAGTTCATTTTCAATTTCTAATAATAAGGATAGGTAATTTTAGATGGAGGGAGTATATCACAATTTATAAATTATATTGAAGCTCAAGCTTAATTCGAGTGCAAACACTATTTCAGTCAAGCCATATGAGTGGAAAGTGTGTTTGTGTCTTTAGAAGTTTTTCCATATTACTTGGTCAGTGAGCTAGTAATTCCATATTACTTGGAGTTTCAATTGAAATACTATATCACTTGGAAATGCCACTTGCTATTACCAAAATGCCCTCCTATCCATCCTTAATGGCTTTACATGATCAGAGACGTGCTCCAACTAAAATGTTGAGACCTCGCAGCCATTGGTGTTCAAACCGCTTGTGGCCATCGGAGGAGAGGAAAAAAGAGTAACGGAGTCGCGAGGTACTTGTGGGCGAGCCGTAAAGTACTCTTTGCAAATTCTTCATTCCCACAATTAAGTATCTTAAAAAAATTAATATATCCTAATAGGACAAAGAGGATAAAAAATAAAGAAGAACGCATAAAGAATGAGCAAAAATAGATAAAAAATGAGTGATTTATAATATTTTGAACTTTGTTCAAAATCGTGTATTTATATACACGACTTCACTTAAATGCGTGTCATCGTGCACATGATAGGAGTGCCTATCGTGTGTATGATGATACGATTTGCAGTGAAATCATGTCACGATGATACGATTTGCAGTGACATTGTGTATATAAATACACGCTTTTAAGGCAAAATTCAAAATGTCATATATAGCTTAATTTTAATCAATTATTGTCATTTTTTTTGTTCTTCTCATTATTTTCTCCTCTTCCATCCCATTAGGATAACCAAAAGATATTGAAACACCATATAGTGAATTACCAATTTAAAAAGAGACCCACTTTGTGATGGATTTAATTTGACATATCTCTCTCAAAAGAAAGATCTAAGATGAGGAAGAAAGAAGAAAAAATAAAATAAAATAATAACACCTTCATTGCATGCTCATCTTTGTAAATTCATCATCCCCACTATAAAATGTGTTTAAGAAATTTGGCATATTTTCATAAGGATAAAGAGGAGAAAAAATAAATAAGAATATAAAAATAATGAGCGAAAATGGATTAAAAAATAAGTGATTTATGACATTTTGTACTTTACCTTAAAATGGTGTATTTGTATGCACAACTTGATTTGAAATCGTGCCATCTTGTTTTGCAAAGAGAATATACTAGTTTTTTTGAGACACTTACTAGTAGAGATGACAAATTTACAAAAAGGACTTCGTGGCATAGCCGCAACTACTTCATGACTCAACTACTCTTTTCTCTTCTTCTTTAACGGCTACAAGTGATTTGAACACCAATTGATGGTCAAAATCCTTCACTGAGAGGTCGTAACATTTTGGTGTGGGGCACGGCTTCAAGCATATAAAACTGTTAGACGTTGGAGGACATTTTGGGAAGAATAGATGACATTTTTGGGTGATATGGTATTTCAACGAAAACTCCAGGTAATACAGAAAAAACTTTGTCTTCATACTTGGATCGAACAACTTCGAGCTGGAGTTCGAAGTCACGCTTGGATTGAGTCGATCTTATTGTGAGCTTAGTATGAACATGTGAGCAGGCAATCATAGGTCTACATGCATTAAAAGCATTGGTTTCCATGGTTTAGGTTTAAAGCATCTAAATAACAAATGCTTGTAATATATGTAAACCTGTGTGGGCCTCACATTGGATCTGAAAGCCGGCTCGACTAGCCAGCCAGCTCGACTAGTTAGCACCATACTTCCCTTCAAATCTTCAACTCATCGGGTTTGGTGGCCGGGTTGGTTTTTTTTTTTGGTACAGACAAGTTTAGAGGCCGTTTGGGGCGTGATTAAAAGCAAAACATGAAGATGGGATGTTTTGCTACACTGTAGCATCTGGATATTTTATATATCCAGCTGAAACACCTCCTGAGGCGTTTCAGCTGGATGTAAAAATTCACATGGATGCTACAGTAGATATCCAATATCCAGTCTGGATATTTTTGCTATAATCACGTCCCAAACGGCCCATTAAAGGAGTGTTTGGCGGTGAAAAATCAGCTCCATCCACATTGAAAAATCCAACTACTGAATGAGACTTGTCTCATCCCAGCTTATATGAACCCAAGTAATATCGAACCGTTAGATCTTGATCTGACGGAAAAAGAGTGGTAATGATTCATACTGACTTGACATCACCGTCAGATCAAAACCTAACGGGTTAAAATGACTTAGCTCGTATAAGCTGTCTCATGTAGGCCGGACTTTTTTTTTTATGTTTCTTTGGCGTCCCTTGAAGAGTCCACAGCGTAAAAAAGCCCTTCATTTCTTCGGTTTCCATTTCCAGGGAAATCGATGTCACCGGCTTTGAAATGATGGCTGATGCGGATCATTTGACGTTTCGATCCAATTTCTAGAAACTTTGGGAGCTCTCTCCGCCGAGATTTCTCGGAGAATGGCTTTCATGGCAGTTCTCGAGTCAGATCTGCGGGCTCTCTCCGCCGAAGCCCGACGCAGGTATCCCGCCGTCAAGGACGCGGCCGAGCACGCCATCTTGAAGGTCAGATCTGAACTTGTTTTTGAAATCTATGGTTGAAACATGGCATCCTTCACTTTGCTCATGGATAAATAAGCTCTTGTGTTAGTTATCTAGCTTGTTGATTACCTGAAATTAGATGATAGTTTCTAACATTGATGTAGAATGGATCTTTAGAAGGAGTATAATGCGGTCGACGCTTGTATCTGATTAAGAGAGTTGGTGTAGTGGCTAATGAAATTTTTAGATAGTGAATGTGGCTCTCTTTATTAGCTGTGAGGATTGGAGAAGAGAGCTAATGTGCAGTTGTGAGAAGAAATGGAGACGTTTTTGTAAAAAAATTGTTGATAGGGTTAAGTTAATTCAAACGGAGGAAGTGCTTTTATGCTGTCAAGCACAATTAATGAGAAATGCAGGATACGGTGATGATGATGATGACATTATTTGGTATTCTGACAATATGTTTTACTCTGCTCTAGAGTAAACTAGGTGTTGTAAGAGTTATCGGTATTGTTTTACTTATTGATCACCTGAAATGAAATGAGTTGTTTTTTCGAGCATTTCGGACGGATTATAATGAGGGTAGCCTCTTGATTGAATAGAGCTGGTGTAGTGGCTAAATGAAAATTTTAGTTAGTTAATTGGGAAAGATAGGTATTTATAATTTATGGGTTAATAGATTTTGGGGGATGAGACTATTTATTCGCAGGGAGGATTGGAAAAGAGAGCTAATGTGCAATTTTGAGAAGAAATGGATTTGTTTATGTAAAGAAACCCCTGGTATGGTGATGTAGCCCGGTGGCAACAGAGAGTTTCTACGTAAGAAAATAAGTGAAGACCAAGGGAAAGAGAGAGACAAATAAATTCAACTAAACTAATCGGCTTTGTTTCTCAATTGTCATACTTGATTACAAAGTACAGAAGACTCATAGACATAAGCATCAAGTAACTTACTTCCAATAGGATTTACCTAACTTTGAATAAAATGGACTTAGGAACCTACCTTTATAAAGCACTTAATTAAACTTCAAACTAAACGAGGAAAACATATAATGCTCAAATGTACGAGGAATGTTTTGTAACATGGGGTTAAGTTTAATTCAATTTGTGGTAGTACTTTTATGCCGTCAATCTCAATTAGTGAAGCACTGATGATAATGATGATGACTTTATATGGTATTATGAGGTATACGTAGAGCTCACTCCAGTTGAAGCTGTAACTGTGACCAGCACACATAGGGAACGTAATTGTAAGGAATAAAGTAATGTATCTGATAGGTATTCTGTTACCATTCCTCAACTTTGAAGAAAGCTTAAAGTTTGTCAAGCAAAAGTGTGATTAGTATTATATATATCAAACCCCTCTGATGGAGACTTAATAAACTTTGTTTTTGCTCATGGATATTATAATATGAATCAAGTCTTCCCCAGCACAAGTATCCTTATAAGACTATGGAAGGACTACCTGAATGGTGCCCAACTTGGAATTTAAGATTGTTTATGCTAATAATTTATTTGGCATTAGAATGGTTGTTGAAGCACCACTAGAAATATCAACACCAATTTTTGATAATTTGAAAAAGAGTGCAGAATATTTCAGTGTCTTAACATAGCCTTTTCAAAACATTATGTGGACGTTAGCATCGGAAGCTAGTTTTGTTCTCTATTTAAAGTGAAAACTGGCATTTAGAAGTTGGTTATATTGCAGACTGATACATGTTTATGTTCGGAAAAAATTACTTAAGTTTATTATTATGAATTTTTTCACATTATTTATTATATTGTATATAGCTCTTAAATGCACGTTTTGGTTACTTGCAGCTCCGCTCATTGTCAAATTCTAGTGAACCTGCCTACAATGAGGATATATTGCGTACCTTTCTAATGGCCTGTGAAGTTAAAGCAGTAAAACTAAGTGTTATTGGCCTTTCTTGTCTGCAAAAGCTCATTTCTCACAATGTTGTGTCACCATCTGCTTTTGGGGACATAATTTCCACTTTGAAAGATGTGAGTTTCTTGTTTTTGTTTGTTTTGCTTCATTTATGATGTACTTCGTTGTTGAATCTATTGTTAGTTTGATTTAATTGATTATTCAAGTTTATAGGAATTTACTTTTCTCCATCTTCAAGAATCTTAGGACATTTTTGCTGAGGATTTTCCCCCATAACTGGAGGGATTTGTCAGTATTGAACTCATGAGTCATGAGTATTTTTATCTTTAGTTGTTTAAATTTTTGAAAGCGGTTAACTGATAACAGTAACGGACATTTGAATGCTGGGGAGAGTTTGGTAATTAACTGTATCTACTTTTGTGGGAAACAGTGGAGATGATTGCAACACTACGTTTAGGCCTCGCACTATAGGTTTACTGGGAAGAATGGGTTCGGGTTAGTACAGATTTATAGTTCATTTCAAGGCACCTCAATCCTCCTGGGGTTTGATAAGTTATTATTGCCGAGGAGTGAGGACCCCTTTTCTATAATACGTAGACATGTGGAAATGTTATGAATATATTAATTAGACATGTGGAACATCTTGCATTTTATCTTCCATATCACCTCATCTTTGCATTTTTTTACCTAACCTGTTCGTTTTTATCTCTTTCTGGTTGACGGTTGCTTTATTTAGTCACCAGACTTGTGCATAACTACTTTTTTTCCTGATCTCATACTTCTTGTTATTTTTCTTGAAGCTCTTAATCTGACATCTTACGTCTTGTTTGGTCAACCTAGCATGCAGAAATGACAGATGAGATTATCCAACTGAAAACCCTCCAGACTATTCTGATCATTTTTCAGTCACAGTTACTTCCTGAAAATGAGGTGAACTTATGAAGGCCAAAACCTTGCTTCTGTACATGTTTGCTTCTGAAGTATAGTTGAGCAGTTCTTAAGAGTGGAAAGAATGAAAAATTGCGCGATCGTTCATAACTTTAAATAAATGATTCTATTGTCATGGCAATCCAAACATCTATTTGTCACTGTAATTGATACAACATTATATGCTCTTGTCCTAACTTGTCATGCATTATGCTCTACCTAAAACTCAGCCATTATCTAGAACATGTCAACATCGGTCTGAAAGGGTGAGATAATTGTGGCTTCTGGTTGATTGCCAATAACCTTTTTTATAGGTAGTTTAAAGAAATATCATGGTAAGTATTTCACTCTTTAACTGAACTTGACTTAAAACCATAGTTTGCAATATCGGGGAGACTTTGCGAAATCTCATATCTGAGTTTGCCTTTGAGAAATTTTGCAAAGGAATGCATCTTGCCATATCAACCCAACGCGACCGGTTTTGCCATAGTTGCTTCTGATCTTGTTGCCAGCATAAACCAAAAGCAATCGTGGCTGAATGGGACACAGATAGGGCTGGGAAAGGACAACCCGGCATGCAAACCTGAACCGCAATCAACCAACCCAACTTGATTGCAAAATAGGGTCGGATGTGGGTTTGAAATTGTTACCTATTTTAAAATAGGGTCGGCCAGGATTTCACCCACAACCCACACAATTTGACTGCGACCAAATTAAACCATGAAAAAAATTATTATGTTTCTCTGAGATTGAGACTAAAAGACTTATTTTGATTTTATATATATCTGTTTACTTAACTTTATATGCATTTAATTCAGCCAAATAGAGTTCAGTTTTGACTTGCTAAAATACTAGGTTAACAAAAACAAAATCCAAGGAAAAGAATTAGGGTAAAAAAAAGGAAATAGAGTAGAAATACCCGCATAGCTGTCGACCAAAGTAGGGTCAGGGTTTGCATCTTCGATATGTGTCATTAATAGGGTTGGGTCATGAACAGGCCCAATTTAAGTGTGGGTCAAGGTCGATCTGTCCTGACCCTATTCCCAGCCCTAACCGCCGTAGCCTTCAGAAGCACTCTCATCTCATCTGCAGTGGAACCCTAATTGCTTTGCTCTACTGTGGGGAAGATGAAGTGTAACCTGGCCTTCGTTGGTTTCACCTTTTTCTTTCTGTTCTTTTTGGTTCAGGCCCTTGACCCAATAAGATTGCAGTTCAGGTAAAAGGTCTATCTCAGTTCAGGCCTTACGAGCCGTTTATCATTACGATAGGTGTCAAGTGGAAGTGCAGTGATGTATGCAGCTGAGGCATCCTAACAGACCGAGAGATTTGAACCTTGTTCCTACATGACCCGATCAATTCGATCAGGCACTCGCCATCTATTTTCATTTTTCAACTGTTTGACAACATGAAAAAACCAAAAGCTCTGCCTAAAGGAAAAACAAAGCCCTCAGCCAATGATCAGAATGGAAAAGGGCCTCCCTTTTGAAGCAGCTGTGCCCATGTTGATAAAATCCAATCACTCTGGGAGCAAGAGAAGTCCATGGAAGCTGAAGATGTAGGATTGAAGATGTAGCAGAGTTTTATAGTATACAAAATAAGTAGCAACTAGTAAAGCTAGTACAACTGTATAGTAAAGCTGATGGCTTAACGTGGAAGCTAATGAAGAATGATGTACAAGAAGAGCATCCCACAGAATTTCCTGATTTGCAATCATATAGTAATGTCATTCCTTTACTTGAGCAGGGACAAATAGAATTATCAACCATCGTTTGCAAAACTATACCTTATGCTGTTGTATGAGAGACTTAGTATTACTACAAGTATTAAACTCTCACTCATAGTTGCAATGGTATGAACATCAAAGAGTTTGTTCAACAGACAGTAACTTAGTAATAGTATGGGTCTTGGTGAACAGACTGGCCAGCTGAAGAGACTATCGGATGTAAGGCAAAGAGAACATCAATCTGGTGACAAACAAAATGGTGATTAATCTTTATGCGTTTGTGCCTAGACAGCTCATATGGAGTGTTTTGAAGAAGGTAGTCAATAGAGGTTACGTAGTTGTTGTAAAAGATATGTATGATGAGGTAGTAACTAGTTTTCGTACAATTGTGTGTGTGTGTGTGTGTGTGAGGAGGGGGGGGGGCAGCCTTAAGCCCTTATCTTTTTTGCTTTAGTTATGGATGAATTAACTAGACAAATACAAAATAGTATACCTTGGTGCATGTTTGTTTGCGAATGATGTAGTTTTAGTGGATGAGATTAAGATATTTTTAAATGCAAAACTAGAATGATGGAGGGAAGGTCTAGAATCAAAATGTTTTAAAATAAGTTGAACTAAGATAGTTTATGGAATTTAAGTTTAAGGAAGGTAGAACTATAGATAGAACTTTAGTAGAAATAGATGGGCATGAAGTGCCAAGGTGTGAGCAATTCCGATATTTAGGATCTATTATCCACAAAGAGGGAGATATTGATAGTGATGTGGTGCATAGGATAAATACAATGTGAGTAAAGTGGAGGGCAGCCTCAGGAGTTCTGTGTGATATGCATGTTCCAAATAAGCTTAAAGGCAAGTTCTATAGGATTGCTATTAGACCCTCAATACTCTATGGAGAGGACTATTGGGCCCCAAAGAAAAGTCATATATAAATTGAATGCAGCCGAAATGAAAATGCTAAGGTGTATGTGTGGGATGATTAGGAGAGATGGGATTAGGGGTGAAGCTTAGGGAGTGTAGGTTGCGTTGGTTTGGGCACATGCAAAGAAGACCAGTAGTTGCTCCAGTGAGAAGATTAGAAGGCATGCATGCAAATGATAACAAGAGAGGGAGAGGGAGTTCTAAGAGAACTTGGATGGGATTAATAAGAAAGAACATGTCTTTGATTTCTCTTACAAAAGAGTTGACACAAAACAGGCTAAAATGGAGGCGTAAGATCCATGTCGCTGACTCCAAACTGTTGTGAAAGGGCGCTGCTTGATTATTATTATGATATGATTATGTTTGTTCCAAACTTGGAAAATTGAATTGTGAGCAATCTAAATAGCGCTCTTGTTATGATAGAATGTGGTAATTAATTAGAACCCAGAAAGGCACTAATAAATCTAAATAGCATTCTGTTAGGAGAGAAGTCACATAACATACTTTAGAGGCTTCTGTATATTGCTTACTTGTTTAAATGTTTCCAAACACTTTAAAAAATCTGTGGTCTGCATTAACTGTTGGAGAATCATCATAATTAAAAGCTGTTTTTTTTTGTAAAATATAAGAAATGCATCGCGTCTATTTATGTCTTATGTCAGGAACTAATTTACAGCGTGTGGATACTGCCTACCTATGTGATATTGAGATTTATATTTTATGTAGTAAAAACTGTGCTACTCATGTATCTGTATTTGCTTACACATTTGTGAGATTCATCGTTTTTCTATCCTTAGTTGACGGTTATGAAGGAATATCTGTTTGTGGCATGCTTTCTATCTACATAACTATCTCTGTACTAAATATATATTATACTTGAAATTTTAGTGTATTATGTTTTTGTAAAGTGGTGAAGGGTTATATATGTGATGTTTATGCAGTAGACATATCATGACTACAATGTGGATTTGATATTTCAGGACAGTGTGGCTCAGGCACTCGGTATTTGCCTCCGTCTCCTTGAGAATAGTCGATCCACGGATAGTGTGCACAAGTAAGATGCAATTCAATTGAATCTAAGATATTGTGTTGGATTTCTCTTTTTTGGTTTGCCCTATAGTATTTTGTACTTTTGATTTCAGCACTGCTGCAGCAACCTTCAGGCAGGCAGTTGCCTTGATCTTTGATTACGTTATTTGTATGGAGTCACTTCCTGCTAGTAAGGTAGTATCAGGGAATCAGCTCACTCGAATGAGCTCTGCTACAGAAGATGTCAGTCGGCATATTAATCGTTCAGTGTATGTAACTTTTTTGTCCTAAACTTTACTAGCTGAACTCTTTTTTAAGTTTGTTGAATAACTGAATTACATATGTACATTGGGATCAGTAATATCCAAGTGTTTTTTTTTTCGTTTCTTATATAATTATATATCTTTAGTAATCCTTCCTGTATTATAACTCAACAAAAAAACCCTAAACGAAGACTTAGGGTTGGCAGCTGAGATAAAGGAATAAGATGAAGTTGTTGTATTCAAGTAAATGTACAGGACAAAAAAAGACACTTGGATATTAGTGCATGATGCTAACACCAGGAAAAAGACACTAAATGTTCCTTTTTTGGGTCATGAATTTCCCAAATGAGCTGAGAACAGACAAACTATTCTAGGGAGAGCACGACCTGAAAAAGAAGCAATTAAAATAGGCATGGTGAAGACAGGAAGAAATGGCAATAGCAGGGTAAAGTTTGTCTGCGCATTGGTTGCACAGTTGGCTCCTAGATAAATATGGTGGGCGGTCACATCCTGTAGTTGTTACAGAAGTTCTTCGATTTGGATGACAATATCAGCAGGGACAGCGATACCATGGAAGATGTGAATCATCAACTGTAAGATTGTGAAGGATGGACAGAGGGTCCTTTTGATAATTTTTAAATTCTCACCGTCTTAATCAGGTGCTTAAACCATGGATTTAAGGATGTGTAAGCGTGAATAAAGTTGCAGCAAGAAGATGGCTGGCGTTTGAGTTTCATTGAAGCATAGAAGAAGTGTCTGGTTTGATTTGGAAAATATTAAAGGAGAGGTGAGAATGGCATAAGACATTGCCTTCAGAAATGTATGATTCTCTGGATGACAGGGATCTTCAAGTGAAACCAAATTATGTCAGCAGTATGAGTTTCGGTCTCATGTGTTAATGCTCGACATGCTGATGTGACACTAAATTAACAGTTTTCCAGAATATTTTCCCAAGTGAAAAAATATACGCCATATGTCTACTAATCGGGATCATGCTGATTTTCTTAAAAGACATCCGTAGCTTCCAATGGTTGCCTGGTATTAACCAACTTCCCCCTTCAATTAATCAGGTACATTTGTTAAGGTTTCACCATCAATCCTGTTTTTGAGAGATTGTGAAGAATTCTGTATTATGAAGGTACTTTGAATAGGAGGACAGTAAGTGAAGATATTCCATGCCTTTGTTATGGCCATTTTCCACAGTTGAGCTACACATTCTCCCTAGTAGTGCTATAATTTTGAATTAACCAATTTTAGTCCTTTTAGGATTTCTATTACCTAGTTTGATTAGATTCTAATTGAGGTTAGTTTACTTTTCTAGCGTAATCATTTGTATTTTTTTAGTGGAATTCATTTATTGTAATGAGAAAAGGCCTTAGGCCTATTTTATACGTTGGGTTTTCTACCCATCAATACCCATTGCTACAGTAATCTAGAACAGTGAAAATGAAATTACACTTAGGTTTTCCTATTCTCTCCTTTTAATCTGATCTTCTTCCCCTCTCTCTCTCTGACTGTCTCTCTAGTTCGATAACCTTTTCATTCAATTTTTCCTACCTCATGACCCTACAACTAACAGGTTATATAATTGGTATTAGAACCATTCCGTCATTGGGCTACATCAGTGGTACCAGAGCCAATCGGCTGGGCTTTAATGGGAACTCAGGACTGAGACAATTCGTCAATTGAGAACTTTTTCATTGAATTATCGGCTTATGCTGTCATATACCTTTTACGGGAACACAGTCACCACCCAAGCAGTAGGCAAATTTTGGAATGCAGATCCAAGGATTACTAAGTTTGTACACAGAATAGTGGTGACAGGTTAGCACTTGATGATGATTTGCGCAGCAGAATAAGTTTTGGCAATGGTTGTGTCGTGGGTATTTCGGTTTAAGCTCTGCTTGTGCGATTGAATCTTGGATTTGCAGACGAGAAGTGGAGGGAGAGATTGATGGAGAAAGGAAGTAGACAGGATTTTTTTTTGAGGGGCTTTGGGGGGGGGGGTTGTGGTGGTGGCACAGTAATCTTGGAGTCCAAGGCAGCTGCCGGAATTCAGCGACGTTTCTAAAGGCCGCCAGGGAGAGGAAGGTTTTCGACAGAGTTTCACCCGCATGTAAAACTTGAATTGTTATTAATGAAAGTTCGGTCTTGCTTTTACAGAAATCTCTAATGAGATATTGAAATGAAAAAGGAACAATGTTAAACTTGGAATAAAAAATTAGATCTTGCCTCTAGCAACTCCCCTTCCTAACATGAAGAAAGTAGGAGACAATGTCAAGTGTAATAGTCTGGTGTCCCCGTTCAAAAAAGGATGAACCTGATAGAACACTGAATTTTGGGCTTTGGCTTTATTTAGCCTATGGAAGTTAAAACATGACTCTGATCAAGGGTTCCTGTTGGCCCAGTAGTGAAAGCTACTCTTTGGATATGGAATCGAGGAGGATTCAGGCTGATTCTGAATGATGATTTGGAAATGGAAAACTCCTCCTGAATGATGATTTGGGCCCCTTTGTGGCCAAATCATCCAATCTCCTGCTGATTCTTTCGCCATCGTTGTCTTTTACAGCACATTTGGAAGCCACCACTTGTCCATTCCATTCCATTCCAGGCCATTCCATTCATGGAATTTAACAATTCCATTGCCAAACCTTATTCCAATTCTGCTCAATTTCGCTGGAATAAATTCCATTAAATCTACATTCTGATTATGCTCGATCAATATCCAAACAGCTCATTAAACTTGACCAGACCAAACTGACCGCACACCAAATTAAAGCTGAATTTTGATGTTGTGACAGAGGCATTGCTCCATCACGCAGAAATGTCAGATCGCCATTATATGTACATGTAATATAGTAGGGTGAGCTACTTTTATACTGTATCAGGTATGGGGGGAGGTGTGTGGGATAATTGCACCCTGCACTTCAGCACGTCTCAAATATCACAAATACCTCTTAGTCTAGCTTGAGGATTGCAATCTGTGGTCTCGGTTTCATCTCAGTTATCCAAATAGATGAGAGGTAGATCGACAAAACAAAAGTTCTGCGTAATGAGAAAAAATGCATGTATCTTTTACCTATTACTATTTCCTCATTTTAATATATAGCAATCATAAAATCTTGAGATGGTACAATTAAAGCAATAATGTAGCTGATGCCATTGAAAAAGAAGTTCATGAATTCAGCTTCAACCTCATTCTTTAATATTTTAAAAATAAGTGTGCTAATATAAAGTATGTGAATGAAAAAACACTTCTATTTGAAAATTGAAAAGATTGATTTCAAGAAGTTCTAGCTGAAATTTCGCTGAGATCTTTTTGAGAGTAAATTTAATCTCTAAATGATTGATATTTGCTAGAATAAGCTGAGATATCTCTGAAAATGGAAAATCCCAATTTTTCTAGTTCTTGAGTCTCGATTTTCTGCCAAGACCTTAAATCTGGGCGATATCTTGCGAGATTGTATCTCCTATCAATGTGATCTGGCAATAGAATGAGGGATGGGCTTGTGATGCTCAAAGCAAATTTTCGTATTACATCTAAATACTTGTAAGGATGGACACAAGAGAGTTAGTTTCTTACTCCCTCTATCCATTGAAGTTCGTGTGGATTTGAAAAAAGATGGCCAAACATTAGATGGCTGGTTTTGCTCTCTGAAGACCAAACTCATGAGGAGTGATGCTCAGCTTTTTTATACGGGCCTTAGAATCCAATAAATTTCGTTTATTTTGTAATGCAGAGGAGCTTCATTAGACAGAGGAATTATTGCATATAACTATATGCTCTTTTCCGTCCCTTCTTCAGAGGGCTGCGTCAGGAAGGGCATCCGGCGTAAAAACTTGTCACTATGTTTCTCTGTATGAATTTGTACCATTTCGATTCCAATAGGAGTCAAACGCGGTATATAATCCATGCCGCTGACCTCAGATAGCTGGGATAAGGCTTATGATGATGATGAACTATATGCTCTTTTGAAAGGGTTAATTTTCCATTCTGAGATCATGTCTTTGAGAGTGCTGCTTCTTAAATTTATTTTGAGGCTGCATGACACATGTACTGTGAAACAACTTTGCTGTGCAATGCACCTAGCATATAATACTCTTTTCCTGATAAAACAATTATTTGTTCATTTAAGCTGATATTCACATTTACAGGGAACTTGACAATGATTTTATTTCTAGCAAGGCATTGCCCTTGCGGGCCACTTTGACTAATGCTGGAAAAGTTGGACTTCGTCTGCTAGAAGACCTAACAGCTCTTGCCACAGGTGGATCTGTATGTGACATGTTAAAATTTGTTTTATGATCACAGCCTTTTTAATTGTATTTCAGAATCTTGCCTGAAGAATCTATAATAGTCAAGCTAGCCATGCCATTGATTATCTGTTATTTACAGCCATTTTTTTTTCCTTCTTTCCAGGCTATATGGTTGCGAGTGTATTCTCTGCATCGCACTTTTGCACTTGAAATCATAGAGTAAGTGAGTTAATTTAATTGATTCATCTCAATAGGGTAGTTTTATCAAATACAAATCGTATATTCATCTTATTTTGCTGAAGTGTAAAATTTTAGCACGTTGTTTAAGTCTTCCATTAAATGTCAAAATTCAAATGCATGTTTATTCCTGAAGTAGGGAAGGGGGCCTTTGGTTGAGAATCAAGTATTTTGAATTAGATCTCAAAATGGGTTCTACTCAAACCTATAAATGTGTTTAGTGCTAGAGGAATTCTTTGTATTTGGAATTATGAGCTTGAGCCAAACCCTGAAAGGATCTAATTTTGTATGTGGATGGTAACCCATAATTAGAATTCTATGTTGCCTTTATTTTGGAGAAAATTATGACTGGAAAGAGAATCAATTTTATCCATATCTTGATTTGGGTCAAGTCCTAAAAATTCTTACATAAAGGTCTGTTTGGTTCTCTAAAAACCTGGAGAAATGGAACGAGAAAGAGAAACCTGCAGAAAGAGAAAGAAGAAGAAACATGAATTCTTTCCCTTTACTTTGTTGTACATGTAAAAACAGGTGGAATATTTATTATCCACGTCCGAATCCGTCACAACCGGAGTTAAGCCTAATAATTCCTGGGACCTTTTCGCCTATTTAATACGAGTAGTTTGTAAGAAACTATATATAATTAAGAGTCCCATTTCTACGAGACACCTCGATCCATATGATTTTGATCTGACTGCGGGTGTCAGATCAGGTTGCAAATGAGTGTGAAACACTGCCCTGAATTTGATCTGATGGCTCGAGGTGACTCTTCTCACACAGATGCGCGTGAGCTGTCTCATGTAAGCTTTTCTCTATAATTAATAGTTCCATAAATTATGTGGAAGTTATTGTAAAAATTTGGTTTTGATAATTTATATTGTTTAGAGTATAATAAATAGCTATATATTCTCTTAGTTGCTGGTTAATATTACTTTGTGGTTTACTATTTAAAAATAAGAGAATTTTACTAAATAATATATATTAAAATAAATAATAACCGATCGAGAAAGAGGCAAACTTAATTCCTAATCCGGTTATATGACATGTTACGTAGGCGTTGCGCGGTCTTTTTTTTTCACACTAATCCGAAAGACGCCATTAGAAGAGATGCCTTCCTCTAGTAATAAGGAAAGCGTCTCTTCTATTGATGCTTTCTATTTTGTTAAATTTCCAACTAAGGTGTCTCTTTGTTATGGACGCGATAGAGGTGATCTATTATGGACGTGAGATAGGTGATCAAAGGAGATACTCGAGGGAGAAATCGAGAGAAAGAGATTGAGGGAGAGAGAGAGGACTGATAGAGGAAGAGAAAAAAAGGAGAGTCGAGGAAGACAGAGAGAATAGAAAAGTGGGAGAGGGGATTAAGGTTAATTCCCTTGCTTTCAATTAGGGCATAACCCTTACATTAAATGGGTTTATTAATGGGCTTCCTAAGAAGTACTTAAAGCCCATTATCATCACTTAAACCTAATGGATAAACTAACATCTAATGACTTTTATTCTTTGCAGTACACAACACTCTTCTATTGACGCCTTAAGTTTTTTTTTACCGATCTAAAAAAAAAACTTTGGTGTCATTGGAAGAGACATCTTCAGAGCATATTTCATAAAAAGGTTAAGGCGCTATTTGAAACGACGTCTTTAAAGTATAGACTTTGGCGTAAGCTCGTTGTCAGCTTTTAGACTTGTTTTTTTCGTTAAGGCATGTTAAAATGTTATTTAAACGATGCCTTAGTTGGAAATGTAACAAAATGGAAAGCGTAAGTAGAAGAGACCCTTTCCTTGTTACAAGATGAAAGCGTCTCTTCCAGTCATGCCTTAGTTGAAAAGGTAATAAAATTAAAAACGTCAGTAGAAGACGCTTTTGTTATTACTAGAGGAAGGCCTTTCGTTATTACTAGAGGAAGGCATCTCTTCTAATGACGCCTTCCAAAATTGAAAGCATCAGTTGAAGAGACGCTTTCCTTATTACAAGATGAAGGCATCTCTTCCAGTGATGCCTTAGTTGAAAAGGTAATAAAATTAAAAATGTCAGTAGAAGACGCTTTCCTTATTACTAGAGGAAGGCGTCTCTTCCCATGACGCCTTTTCGGTTAGAGTGCAAAAAAATAAACCGCTTGAGGAAGTTTGTCTCTTTTCCGATCAATTATTATTTATTTAATATATATTATTCACAATAATCCCCTAAAAATAATAGTAAGATTTATTATAAATGTAATTAACTATGAGAAGAGTATAATAATAATCATATGACAATCTTTCTTACAAATTTAACTGTGAAGTTTTATAACTATAATTAGTTAGGATGTTGAAAAAATCCTAAAATTAGTTATGAAAAATAATAGTTAGTGACTATTATAATATTAATAGTCATTTGATAATTAACTTTAAAAATATAACCATGAAATTATGACCATAATTAGTGTTGAAAGTATAATAGTTAATTTTATTTATAAGTATATTTATAATTTTAATAGAGCTGGAGGCGAAAAGAGATGAGAGTTTGGGCGCGAGGGAGAGAGCAATCACTCAAGCACAATGTTTTTCTCCCAGTACTCCCCACATTCCCCTTTTTTTTGGGTGGAAAATTTTGGACCTGATTTTCTCCCAAATTCCACCCCCGCTTTCATAATCATAATCAAGTAGCACTTTTTCCCAACAATTTGGGGTCGGCGACATGGATCTGACTTCTCCATTCAGGCCTGCTTTGGGCTACCTATTTTGTAGGATATAGTAAAGTCAAATCATCTTTTATTAACTCTATCCAAGTTCTCTTAGGTCTCCCTCTCCCTCTTTTGGCACCATTTACATGCATCACTTCTAATCTTCTCACAGGGGCATCTATTGGTCTTCTTTGCATATGTCTATACCAACGCAACCTACATTCCCTCAGCTTCTCCTCTAAAGAAGCTACCCCTAAACTCTCACAAATATATTTATTTCTAATCCTATCTCTCCTAGTTATCCCACTCATCCACTTTAGCATTGTCATTTCGGCTACATTCAACTTATCTATGTGACTTCTATTTGGTGCCCAAAACTCCGCTCCATAGAGTATTACATGCTTAATATCTGTCCTATGGAACTTGCCTTAAAGCCTTTTTCGAGCATGCCTATCACACAACACTCCCGAGGCTGCCTCCATTTTACCCGCCCCGCATTTATCTTATACACCACATCACTATCAATGTCCCCTTCTTTATAGATAATGGAACCTAAGTAACGGAATTGATCATACCTTGTCACTTCTTGCCCACCAATTTCAACTAAGGCTCTACCACCCCCGCTTTCCACCCTCTAATTAACAAGGGGTTTTGTCATTTCTTTCTCCAAGTTTCCAAGGAACCAACCATTGCCTAACATTCAACCAAATTGGCTCAAAGCTCCAATTGTGCCTAGTTGGGGTGATAAAGTCAGTTCCTAAGTCAGAAATATAAGATTTAATTGGGGGGTAGCGCAACACATGAAGTACTAAAATGTCATGATTGAACGGCCCCACTAGCAGGGGGCCCTTTCTTCAGCATATTCCTCATTTGGCTTGGTTTGGTTTATTAGTTTTCTAGTTAAGTTGTTATTTGCTTAGGGTGCGTTTGGCAACAGGGATTTGGACAATGTGATTCTGAGAATCGCGCCATTTGGTCCAAATCCCATGTTTGGCTACATGTTTGGGAGGGATTTGATTTTGACCTAAATCTCACCCTAAATGCCATCATTTGGTTTATAACAGGAAAAGGGATGGGTACAAACCACACGTCTGACCCTGCCATTTACACAAATACACCCCAAACACTTAATATTAAAAATCTCACCAGTAAAATGACACTATTCCCAACAATAAATATCTCAATGCAAATCTCATCTACCCGTGCGTTAAAAGGACGTGATTGTATGAATCACACCTTTAAATCCAAATCAAGGTTGCCACCCATAGTTATATTTCCTTATAAGGATGTTCAAAGGGCATATTATTATTTGAATGTAAGTCCTTTGTCGGCTTGGAATTAGAAAGGCTTATGCCAATAATGCATGTAATGTATTAGTGGATTGACATGCTGCCCTTGCTCCTTCTCTCTCCAAATTGTCCTCCCCTCTGTTTGCCCCTCATCCTCCTTCCATGCTTCCACTCCAACCATTGCTGTCACCTCTCCGATAGCATTTGTTGACAGCCATCTTAGAGAAGTAGAACAGTAAGCCACTTCAAAACCTCTTCACCTATTTTCAGCTTGCAACGGGACCTTGACTTGTTTTAAAGGCAAGACTGTGTCAAAGCTTTAGCTCTTTTATCTAAGTCATTAGATGGATGGAAGCAGCTCATATGCTACATTTTAAGTTTAATGCCAAGTGGCTAACATCTCAGAGGAAAATATGTAGGAAGAGCTAATTGGCTCAAATATATTACCTTTAGTCCTCCAAAAGGAGAGGTGAACCACAGAAGAATACAACAGGAAGATTTTTTTTTAATAAAAATTCACTGAGCGTATTGCTAAGGTTACTGCCTTCCAGTTGTCATTGAAGGAGTTATTAGAGTAGAAACATACACATCTTTCTTCTGTTTTGACAAAAATCCCAAAGGGCCTTCAGTCATAGTTTTCGCAATTGGGAAGCTTATTTGTCAATCATACAGTTCTTTTTTTCTTTTTATAAGCTCATAGTGATCACATCTTTCTTCTCAATTGATTAATATCTTCATAAAAAGCATTAAAATTGACGTTTGTGTGAGTTCCATCAATGTATTTAGTCTGTTCCAGGTCCTCTATTAACTGCATTTTCATTTTACTACATGGCTCTTGTTCTCATTATATTCATTTCCTTTTTCTGCTATTATTAATGCTTCATTATGAACAGGTTTCTCCTGTCCAATTATGTGGCTATGTTTCAGAATTTGCTATTTTATGAACAGGTAGCTGATAAATTGACTTACATATTTTCCAGGTTTCACCTATCCAAATTTTTGTTTAAGTGATACCCTATAATTCTAAGATGGTTGAATAATTTCTTCAGGTCTTGCGACATCAGATATGTTCACTTCTGATGACTTCTATTCGTACCAATGCTGAGGTAATTGGAGAATCCTTACTTTACCACATGGCTAATGCTCGCAGAAAAATTGTAATGCTATTGAATCAGCATTAGGCATCTCATGGTTCTTATTTTCCTGTTTCTAAATCCTTTTTTTCCATTCTGTAAAGTTTGTAAAGGTGGAAATTCTGTAACTGAAACAATTTTTATTCAATTTTTCTCCTAAAGAAACCATGCAATTCTATCTTTCATAAATTCCGGATCTTGTTTTTAGAAGTCGATTGTCCCTGTAAGAAATGCAGTCCATGTTGTGACTACTATAGCTATAGCAGATATATGCAAGTGTTGAAAGGAACGAGTAGGCAATCCTGGAAGAGAGAGAGAAGGAGAAGGCCGGCAGGGTTGAAAAGGGTGTAAGTGATTTTGTAAAATCTCCGATTAAACACCCTTGACCCCAATTCTCCTAAACGTATACATGCCCGAAGACAAAGGAATGGAAGCTTGACTGTGAAAAAACAAGTTACTAGAACTGGAACTCTATATGGAAATCTCCAATTTATATGTATCTTTTTTAAGACAAATTGGTATTCGGCATGAGTTATTGCATTCTGGATAATCAAATTATTACGACAAACAAAATTTAAGTAAAAGAAATAATGAATAAGAACACACAAGATCTTTATAGTGGTTGTCAACAAGACTAATGTCCACTGCTCGGTGGTAGTCTTCTTGTAGCCACTGGTCTCCGCTTCTTGATTGTGTAATGTGGTAAGGTATCTAGTATAACAGTTGGCTTCTATGCTTTAAGAGTTAGATCCAAGTTGATGTTTGCTAGATTTTCTTGTTGGTGCTAATCTTCCCTCGTGGGTTCCAAAAGACTTCCACACCTTCAACTGACCCCAATTTTTAGACTTAACCAGATTTTCTTGTGGATAGCTTTTCCCATCAATTATGATGTAGCAGGCGGCACATAGCGGCTCATTGAGTGTGAACACATCACGGTTTTGAAATGTATTTTTTCTACTTCTGCTGTCAAAGCAAAAAAACAATGTTTAAAAGAAGTCCATGTATAAAAAAAGTATAAGTACCTGGGTTTGAAGGACGATGTTGTGTTTATTCATGCCAAGAGTTACATTTAACTTATTGTCATGTGAAATCAGTTTGAAGGAGAAGTAGCGGAGCCTTCTTTTCGGCGCTTGGTCTTGCGGTCAGTTGCACATGTTATCAGGCTCTATAGTCTATCACTTGTCACTGAATGTGAGGTATGTTATTACATGTTTCCCCAGAATTCATATATGCTACATTTGGATTGTAGGTTATCCTGATATACCTATGCTTTGCATTTTAGTAAGATTTTTATCTTTATATTCTTTAGTGATGCAGGACAACTAACTTGATATCCACTAAAATTTAAGCAAGGAAAATTATAAATTCTAACAATTTCAAGTAAGCCAGATGAAGACTTGAAGGCAAGCAATAAAACAAAACTGATCCAGGTGTTGCTAACAGTAGTGTTGGACAATTAAAATGCTAACAAAATCAGGTTCCTAATGATTATTGAGAAATTATCTAGGGCTAGGCAGAGGAGGCTCAAGCTTAAAGTTATGTATAAAATCAGCACCTTCACACACTTGCACCGTCAACAAAGTGATGCTAAATCAGATAGAGAAGTAGAAGGACTAGAGAAGAAAGAGAACTGCTTATCTGGGTAGGAAGAAATTCTAGAACAAGGCACCGTAATGAAAGTTTTCAATCGGCAGCGCAGAGATTTCAGATCATCTTCCCTGCAAAGTTCTTGCGTCAAATTCAGCAACAACAGCAGCTTCCTTTCTGATTTCTTCTTGCTCCAGCAGTCAAGCAACACGGGACTTCTCTATGGTGGCTGTACTTGTAGCACAGTAGGAAACAGTGCCAAAGCTTGAAGCTTTACACTTTGAACGTCACTGCAACAACGGAGGAGCAGATCTGGTTGCAGGGACAAAAGGGTGAGAAAGAGATGGAAATAAAGGAGGAGATGGAAGGCAGTAGGGTGTCTTCTGGAACCATCACCAGAAGCTCTTAGGCATCAGTGGCTACGCGTTCAGCATCTTCACCGAACGGAGAGTTTCATGAGAGAAAACACAATATTATTTGACAAATGCATAAGATATCTTCATTGATATGATTGGGCCTTTAAATAGGCTTACAGAAGTGCTAAATTAAGAAATTGCCAAACAGATTTGTGCCTACCCAAATTGGATACGGGAAATCATACTTCCTAATCATAATAGAATTCCTAATTTAAGTCATATACTAAAAAACAGAATTTTATAAATATCTAAACATAATGTAAAAGCAAATAAACTAATTTAATGGGCACGGATCTTATTCCTGTAGGCGTAGACCCGTGTAGGCTTGGTGTCTGTTCCATTTAGTTTCTAATAATGAGGATAGGATTTCAATTAAGATGAAACTGAAAAATTGCAGAAATAACTAAAGTGAGAGGAGATGATTTAAGAGGTTATTTTATCCTATCCAGATAAGACTTACCATAATTAGGTTTCCTAACTGAAAGAAAAAGGAAAAGGCCTTATAAATATTGTAATAATGTAAAGTTATATCTTAAGAGCCATTGCCTCTTATTTGATTGAGCACGAGCAGTATTTCTGGTAGTAGTAGTAGTAGCTGAATAGAAAGGATATATTAGAAAGGATAGCCTGAATCTAGGGCGTGATTGGGTATTCAAAATAGCTTCTGAGATTTTCTAATTGGTCTTGGTTGGGCATATATCTTCGTTTAGAGGTCGAAATTTAGGATAGACTCGATTCCAAGCTGGAAAGTGATGCTAGTTGAGCTAAGTTTAAGTTCATCCTTGCTTGACTAGTCTTGACATCAGTATAACTTGTCTGCATTTAGTGTATATTTTATATAGCTTTTAATTGATAATTAATCTTTTCATTTCTATTTTTTAATTGTTAATTAGTGCTTCAATGTATGGAAACATATTTCTTAAAAAGAAAAATCCTTACCAGTATTTTAGAGGGAAAGCTACTCTGAAATTAAGCTTTGAGTAGCTTCTCCACGATGGGGGAAGAGTGAGGCGGCCAGTCTGCCGCCAAAAAGCGGAGGTCAGAGCGTGCTGGCAGGCTGACGAGCTGTGCAGTGAAGACACCCCTCTCTCTGTTCTTATACTATTTTCTGTCGCACCGTGAGGGAAGGTAAAGGGGTTTGGGGAAAGAAGGCCTGTGGCTGTTAGATCATTAGATCTGATGCTCGTCAGCCTCAGGTGTTGACTCATACTCAGGGCATATTTGTATTTAATGATTAGTTTTTGTATTAGGGACCAAGAGGATATCCAAGACTGGTAATGGTTGACAGAAAACGATAAGAAGCTTGGTACACAAGTGGAGCTGGGGTAGAGATGGAAGTAGGGTTTTGTGGTTACCAAATTTGGCAGCTAAGATTTGTTTTCTAATGTTGGAACTTGGATTAGGGGGAGACAATTAATGGGCTTCTTGCAGTTTGAGGAAAGGAATCTGCATCAAGCTGAATGGTGCAGACTGTTTGATGGGCAGATTAATAGAGGATGAAGTTTAGAAAAAGAAAAATGCAGAGAAGCAAATACATTTAGTAGTTAAATACAGCTATTATTAGAAAATAAGAGCGCTCAACAACTAATTGTATTCAAAACGTATAGTTATTTACTTATATGTATGAATATCAGATGATTCAGCTATCCTCAGCAAGAAAAGACTATGGACTGAGTTATTTTTTCCTCATAGAACTGTCAAATGTTCTCTAATCCCTATAGCTCTCGTAATATAAGTATAGGATCACTGAGAATATCTTAGTAAGATATGCAACTTATTGGGTTCAGCCTTGTATTGATTTACTAAAACAAATGAAATTCACGTGATACCCGAACCTCGCCGAGAAAGTGTTATAAACAGAGTTAATTTTTGCCAGAGAAAATGTCAAGCATTCTCTATTCCCTAAAGCTAAGACTTCTAATTGTCTTAAAAGAAGCATAAGATCACTGACTATATTGTAGTAAGATATGGGTCTATATAATTTAATTCTGCCAATAATACAAAAGTTTACATGAAGCTATTTCTCACAAACATTTGCCTATGTGTGGAAGGCGGATGACCCATCATTGCTTAATTACGTTAAAATCCCTTCTGACACAAAGTTCCCGTAATATTCTAGTGTCCATATCGGCCAGATGAAAATTTATACTTAAACTATTATAAACCTTTGTTTAATGTTATTTTCTATGAGAGAACACCTCAATTTTGTTTATACTGCAAAGGGTGAGTATGGGTTTGGCCTTCTAACAAGTTAGGATGTGGGGCATGGATTCCCTTGGTTCCTTAATTTTCCAGAGAAGAAATAATTAAATGAATGTAAATTAAGCCAGTTGCAGTAAACTTTTGCTACTTTCTATGTCTTATGTTTTTGAAATTTTTGCTTAGACTTGAGCCAACTTGTGAGTTTCTTTTCAGTAAAAGAGTTTTGGACTGCAGGTGTTTCTCAATATGTTGGTTAAACTGACCTCCCTTGAGTTACCATTATGGCATCACATCCTTGTCCTCGAAATCTTAAGGGTAAGCTGGACAGAGTTATATAGCAACATTTTATGCTCTTTATGTTCTACGTTACCATGAAGTTACTGTTTAATGTGTTGTATCTGCAGGGTTTTTGTGTTGAAGTACGCACACTTAGTCTTCTTTTTCAGAACTATGATATGTATGTTTCTAACTCCTTTTTGTCATTGATGCAATAAACATTTATTATAAATTAAGTTTAGCATAAAGAATATTTCTATATCTTCGATCTGCCTCTGAAATATAAGTATTTTTATTGTTCTTAGGCCCAGATTTTTATTCTCACACGAAATCAATGACTAAAATACTTTGTAGTTTATGTTTTGACAAAATATTAATTTTGGCGTTTATATTTTTGAGACAGATTTTGATAAAGCTTGGCACATGATATTTTTGTGTTTCCTGATAAATTGCAACTGCTTGACAAAATTCTTTTGCTGAATGCTGAAAGAATTAATTTTTCAGAAAAGTAATGGTGTGAATGGGTTATTGATTCTAGTACTAGCATGGTTTTCCTCCTCGGTCTTGGTGTTGATTCAGATTTTCTTCAGTTTTGGATCAATCCGGTTATGTACAGCTATTTAAAGACTGAGGAAAGGAGCCAAAAATATAGATTTGGTTTTAGGGAAAGGGATAATTGAACAACTCTTGATTCTAGTTTTGCATTAATTGGTGACAGTAAAACAGGGCATAGCCCTTACATATTTATAGAGAAGTTGATGGCTCACTAAGAATTAATTCCAAAGCATACTAACAAGAAACATTATAGAAAACTCTAAATAAGTTGCTTGATCACCTAATTACCCCTCATAAGAAAATAATCAAATCCTTCCTAAACTACTGGACCTGCAAGCAGACTAACCACTTGGGCCATCGTAACATTTCGTCTTTGCTTCCGATTCACCTTGTCTTCGAGGCGGCTTTTTGATGCAGAATAAGAAGCTTAATATGGTTAATTAAATAATTTTATTTGCTTAGGGTTAGTTTGGTCTTTTTATTATAGGTTACTTTAGTCTTTTATCTATGTATTAAGCTTTACTATATAAAGCCCTAAGATGATTGTAATAGCGAGTTTTGGAGAATGATGAATGGAAGGCCTTTGCCCTGTTCGTCAGCCTCTTTGGCTTGGCCCTTGGGTCCCCCTTGCTTGAGCTTTGGCCCCCCCAGCTTGAGCGCTCCTTGTCTTAAGCAGAAGCTTCTCCATCACTGTTGGTCCTCGCATCATGGGTGAGAAGCTCTGCTATTTGGCTAGGTTGAATTAGAGCGAAGGGTTGTGTGCGGCTTTAAATAAGTAAAACGAAAGAAGGAACTTGGAGCTAAGACACGGGCGGGCTCAGAGATGGCAGATTCAGGTACAGGTTGTGAGAAAAATAAGGGTGCTAATTGCAGAATGACGCATGCCCTGCAGTGGGAAATCTAAACACAGTGCCTGATGTCAAGTGGGAGCCAGACCCATGGTGCGTCCATGCTGCATTTGTACTGACCCACTCAGGATTAGATACTGGATAGACCCACGTCAGGTCCCTGTATGCATGGATCCAGCTGCGATCGGTGTAAGAAAAAACCTCTGGAACCAATTCTTCTTTTTCGGAAGAAACCCTTGTACCAGCGCCGGCAGGATGTGTCTGCACAGCGCTGTTGCTGTTAATAGTAATGGTACTGCCATAAACATGATCATTTACTATTTTCGCAAAATGGACCCTTTTGGAAAGGGCTAAAGGAAAGGAGTTTGTATTATTTTAATGTCTATGTCGGAATTTTATACATCTCTTGTTTGGCATTAAATACATGAATATTTGCAGAAGGTTATCATTGTACTTTGTCATTATCTAATATCACTTATAGTTTAAAGTGATCTACTTTATCATGTGAATTGTGATTGCGAGAGACTGATTGCATGACATACTCTGCTCAATTAAAATGTTTTATTGCCCATTTTTTGAGTTTCAATTTTATATTCCTTTATTTTTTTGCTTTAAATGATCATGAATTATTGAGATACTTCTATTGTATAATAGGCACCCAAAAAACACCAATGTGGTAGAGAACATGGTAACAGCACTTGCAAGAGTTGTTTCAAACATACAGGTGAGGTTCATAAATCAAACAACGTACAGGTAAAGGAGTGCAAGTGAATTAGTACTTGTGAATGTTGGTCTTGGTGTTGTTTGTGTTAGCCGAGCTATATTTGTACTGATTAGGAATTTTAAGTTTCAATCATTGTCATCAATGTCCAGCATACTGAGTTTAGCTTTAGATGATGATTGTTTCAGAGAAAGGTTGATGTGGTTATATTCCAATGTAAAGCTGACATCTTGCGGTCAATTACTTTGTATAGAAGTATGATGTTTTTCATCTTTCAACAAAAGGCTGATGTTAGATTGCAGGATTGTGTTTTCTATAATTTTTTTAATGATTTTCTCAACATCTTAATCTTATGAATTAAAGCAGTTTTTTTGTCTTTGAATGGAATAGTAAAAACTAAATTTGACCTTGGAAACAATGCTGACATCTTGGTCGTGAAATTGCTTTGTACAGAAGGACTTTTGTTTTTTATAATGTACAGGAGGATGATAACTTTGTTTCATCTTTCACTGCATGGTTGATATTCAAATGTCCGGAGCTAAGAAATGAGTGCAGCTTTTTTGTTTTTTTATTAACGCAAGAACTAGAAGTAGTTATGGCCTTTCAGTGATAGAAAGGAGGAATAGGAACAGAAAAGTGAAAGGCAGTTGAAATTATCTATATCTGTAGGTTAATTTGGATCGTGATCATCTTCTGATTTGGACGTTATAATGGATTTACTTCGTGGCTTGCTTCTATTAGCAGCAAACGTAAGACATGAATTTTGGTGCCAATCTGGGTCCCTGGTGTTGGATAGTTTCTGTTTGTATGTCTTTGTTTGGGCAGTTCTGGAGCTTGATAAATATTGGTTGGCCATTCCTTAATAGCTCTGAGTGTTTGGTTCCTAACAAGGTTTAGAGCTAGGAGGCCCGAGTTTCAATTCCTGCCTCTGTGTCTTCATTTGTCTGTTCTGGTCAGATGTTTTTTATTTTTCATAACAGTTTTTGTCGAGGTTGATCATTGGTGTTTATCGTTGGGCTGTACCTTAATATGCATTGTTCAAACGTTGCTTCATAGCTCGAGCTTTTGAGGCAACTTTTCTAACAGTGAGATAATATGGTCCACTCATCCTTGTATTAGAAGTTTGATTTATATAAAATTTCCTTCAGTTTCATGGATCTTGTGCATGGACTTTGTCACTTTCATTGTACATGTGAATATATATTATACTCTTATTTTGTACTGGGATAGAAAATCCTACAGCCTTTCTTTTTTGGGACATAGAGATAACTGGAATAAACAGATATTACAGTTACAGTTGCAAGCTGTTCTGAGTTAACATAGAAATTATTATTTATCTAATGTTGTCAATCGCAGAAATCTCTTCTGACAAGCTTTCTGTAGATCTGATGATTTATATACCATTGCTAATTCTCTTGTAGGTTCCAGATTCAAGTGAGGAAAGTCTTGCAGCTGTAGCAGGGATGTTTAGCAGTAAAGCTAAAGGTAAATTCCTCGGGTGTTCATCTTGCCAATTTTGTATCCATAAATTTAGCACCAGGTTGCATCTCCATATCACGTGAATCATGACCCAAGTACTCTAACCTACTCACAATTAATGTTGACATACCTAAACAATATATTAGTTAATAATTTGGAGAGAACGGACAACATATCACGGCTCTTCCATATGGGCTCTATTATTTGCCTTGGCATATGCCCTTGTCTAGAAAGCTCTTTGGTCTGAGGAATCTGTTTTTTTTTCAATCACTTTTTTTTATTGTAGGAAATTTTTGCTTGATAAGTCAAAAGTCAATTTAAAGGAGAAAGGAAAAGAATTAAAACCCGTAATATCCAATCTAATGAGAACTTTTTACAAAAACTATAATTCTTTAAGTGTTTTGGTGGATTTATATTATAAATTTTATTCTGCAAATGAATAATCAACTTGTAAATGGTGCTAGCAGAAACCATCCTCTGTAGATTTTAAAAGTTCATCTAGACTTTATTTCCATTCTGACTCTGGAAGTATCTATTGGTGTCAATTCTAGATAGTTATGTAAGTTAGCTCACTGTGGTAAATGCAGGAATTGAGTGGAGCCTGGATAATGATGCGTCTAATGCTGCCGTTGTTGTTGCCAGTGAAGCTCATGCAATAACTTTAGCTGTTGAAGGGTTGTTGGGAGTTGTGTTTACTGTGGCAGCATTGACTGATGAAGCTGTTGAGATTGGTGAGGTAGGGGTTTGTTTCTGATAAATTATAGTCAAGCTTTTAGTAGTTTTATTTGCTTTCTAGAAAACTAGAAGAATATTGTACAACAGATTATATTCTATTCCGCTTGATTTGATTGTTGTGGCCTATATTAAGATTGAATCGCCAAGATGTGATAGCAGTACATCTCCAAAAAGTATTGGGAAGACTACGGTTCTCTGTATCTCCATGATCAATTCAATGTGGTTTACAATTTTGGATGCTTTATCTTTAATTTTGACAAGGTATTCAAAGATTGCAGTTACAGATTTCTGGTTTTTCATTTAATAACCTTTGCTATATTAGAGGATTATTGGTTTTCATAGACGCATAACCTGTGAACAATGTAAAGGTCCCAAGGGGAGGCTATTGTGTTGGAAATACTGAAAGCTTACCAGGCATTTACTCAGGTGATCCCCAAACTCTGCTTAGCTTGCTTTCTTATAATGCTTCAGAATTATGGTTTGGCATCCAAAATATGTTATATGGTCTAGTTCACAACATGATCCACAGATACATGTAGGAATTGAAAACATGTGAAATTGAGCTGTCTGCCATTTTTTGAATAGAACCGACTTCGACTGGAAGTTGGGATGTCTTAACTACTGACCATTCGTGTAATGTTTAAATAAGAGGACCGAGTGGGGTCAACCTACATTGACTCTAAATATCAGTTTTGACTGAAGTCACAAAACCCTTTCAATCGGAAAAAATAGGGAAAAGCTGTTAGGTAGATTCGACAACAAAATGCCTTCGTTCTTGTTTTCTATTGACTACTCGAGTTTGGAGATATACATTGGGATTATTTTATCATTTTTGGGTCTATATGTGAGGTGGCTTCGAATATGCAAAGACTTTGGTGCCTTCTTTCTTTCTTTGTAAATTGATATATGTTTTCTATAAAAAAAATTTATGTTTGATCTACTACGCATTTTCCAGGCATGTGGGGTTCTTCAAGCTGTGGAACCTTTAAATTCATTTCTTGCTTCCCTTTGCAAATTCACGCTCAATATTCCAGGAGAATTGGAGAAAAGGAGGTAGGCACTGCCTTGTGAACTGCACTCGTACTGCATTTTCATCTTTAGCTTAGAAGGCTCTCTGAGGTATGTGCTATTGATTGGTGCATGGTTTTTCAGGGAATTGAGCCTGGGAATATTAAAAAAAGAAAGTAAAAGTGGAAAAAAAACTAGATATATGTGATGGGAATTTTATAAATTAACAAATGCACCCTACAACAAGAATTAGATTTTTTTTTTAAAATGAATTTGTTCAGCTCTGCATTTTTATCTGTAGTTACGACATTCAAAAAGAAGTTTTTCATTGGAAAATTTGGTGCCAAATTACAGTAGGGGATCATCATGAATTATAGAACATTTCAGATAATTTACCTAAATTTTGCAAATTGAATGCTAATTATTTTTTTGGGTAATTAAAAATTATATTAACCAAAAAAGTTGGGAAACAATAATATCGAAGAAGAATAAACCCAAAAATCCTCTCGCAGGAGGAAAACTAAAGAAAAATCATCTATAAGATGAAAAAAAATTAAGCAAACAGGCCGAATAATAGATAGAAAAACTAAAACTAATTCTAAAGCAGTATAGTCAATTCCAGAAGTTTACTAGATAGGCGCAATGGCTGGTTATGGAGATTTTGAGTCCAATTACTTCTTATGGGAATTTAACTTAGATCAACAATTCACTTTACTAAAGAATCTGATGATGAAGAGAGCCCCTCAAAGATTCTTTGGTTTCTTTCATGCCAAATTAGAAATATAGGCATTGAAAATCTGTTTTTAGTAAGAGCCCAAAGTATTTTATTAGCTATGCAAAAGGATATAAGGCAACCTATCTCGTGTTGAAGACATTTATATATAAGATTGCGCCATATTACTTTGCTGAATTTGCATTCAAAGAAGATATGATCCCTCAATTCTGAAGTTGCAGCACAAAGGAAGCAAATATTTGCCAAAGAGAAACCTCTAATTTGTAGGTATGACAGGGTGAGCTAAGAGATAAAAGCTTGACGCATGATACATCTTTTATACTATATCAGAGTTCACCAGTCAACCACTGACAAGGAATGCCAGAGATAATTCCATGCAAACTTATAAGAGAATTTACCTGACCCAATACTATCATCTGTAATAAGAGTGTTAATTCGTATTATATGAAGCAACTCCTAGGTACAAACTGTTCCAGCTTGAAGGTGTCATTCACCATTGCTGAGGGAGTCAGATATGCAGTCATTTAAGGAACCATCCAATTGAATAATAGCTCTATTTGCAAACTTGGAAGAGAATAGAATGGTCAATCCAAGGATCTTGCCAAGCTGACCATTACCAACATTATAAAAGCAATTCATAATCATATTATCTCTGAGAGAGTCTAGATTCTCAACCATGAGAGGCCTGTAGATTATATGTTGTCCAAACAGAGCAATCAGCCAAGTAAACTCCATGCACCCAAAGTACCCAAAGACTGTTATTGTGATAATGCGCTAAAGTAATTTGCTTAATCTTGCATTATTAGAATCAACCGTCTTCTGAAGCCCAAACCGCCTTCACAAGTCGGATTAGTCACTTTATGCCAAGCCACATAACTAAATGATAAAGAGCTAGAACAATATTTCCGTAAGAAAGAAGTAAACAACTTATCTAAATGACGAACAACTTTCTTTGGGAGTTTGAAGGTTGAAGTCCAATAAAGTTGATGACCATGAATCTCTGACTTAATCAATTGAAGGCGCCTAGCATAAGGCCAAAGTCAAGTCTTGCATCCTTAATTCGGCTCTTGACTCTATTTATAAGAGGAAGACAAAGAGAGTAAGATAGCTTTTTAGAAGTAAGTGGAAGTCCTAAATATTTGATAGGCAATTGACCAACCTGGAAATCAAGAGTTGAAATAGTCTCATTTTTGTTAACACACGAAGAGGAGAAAAATATCAAACTTGTAGATATATTAACTTCAAGACCAAAATAATTGGCAAACTTATTAAGAACATTTTTTATGCTTGCCGCTGAAGATATAGACTCCTCTGAAAAAGAAGATCATATTAAAAAAGAAGATGAGTTACCCTTGGAGAATTATGAATTGTTGAAGGCTTGATAAGACCAATAGAAGCCAATCTAAAGGAACTGGTAAGGGTTCAATACAAAGGATAAAACGCAGAGGCGAGAGACATCCTTGTCTCAAACCACAATTTCCTTTAAAAACCCATACTTCCATTGATGAGCACACTAAAGGATGGAGTAGTAACACATTCCAAAATCCAGGAGATTCATAAATCATTGAAACCGAATTCCTTTAGCATGGAAAAGAAAGTCCATCGCACTTTATCAAAAGCCTTCCTTAAGTCAACTTTAATGCAAAATCTCCTTGGCCCTATTTTGTTATAAAAATATCTCACTAATTCATGAGCAAGAAGAATGCTTCATTTATAACACTGCCCTTAATGAAGCTTGTTTGATTCAAACTTATGAGAGAAGGCAAGATTAGAGACAGCCACGAAGCCAAAATCTAGATCAAGGAAAGAAATACTTAACCGCATCCAAGAAGTCTCTTCCAACCATATCCCAAAATCGAATAAAGAATTATTTAATAAAACCATTTGGACCTGGGGCCTTGTTATTTGGAGAAGAGAGCACTTCTTTGCTTTTTTCATCACTAACAGGTATTGCAAGATTTTTTGCTTGCTCATTTGATAACCTATTGCGAAAGGGGATTGAAGAAGGAAGATCTAAAGATATTGGCTGAAATAAACCTTCATAATAAGTCTTGGCGGCCAGACCAATATCCTTAGGAGTAAAAAGCTGATTGCTTGCTGAATCTTGAATAGCATGGATACAATATCTGAGAGCATGAGAAGAAACCATTGCAAAAGGGTCCATTTACCTTAATTGAGGCCTCCACCTTAGATGAGTTAGCTCTTCGATATTTTTGAATTGTTGCAGGCTTTTGACTTGTGAACTCAAAGATTGGAGAATTAAAGGAATCAAAGATTGTAGAAGGGGCATTGAAGATGGATTCGTCAGTGGGTTGAGACCTCTGCGCACACTAGTTTGAGTACTATGGTGCTCAGAGCCAGATTCCACTTGAGAAGCAAATTGAGTTGAAGAGATGGGAACCTTATCCCGATCTTGTAAGATAAAAGGAGATATATCAGCATTAGACGGCGCCAATATCTGGGAAAAGTCCTGCTTGGGAGGGATAGTTGACGCCAGTGTCTGGGAATCCAATTTAGATAGGACTCCTCTTGGAGGACTTTCAATATCTTCAACTATTCTGATTGGGCTATCTTCAAAAATTGGATTGATAACCCCCAAAATAGATTGACGTTTATCCACATCTTGGGGAACAATGGGATTAGGATGCAGAGCATCCGTGGACCCCACAAGCAGCGTCTCATTGGGCAGATCTAGAAGAATAAGAGAACTAGGATTATTCTCTGTATTGGGTGCCCTAGTCTTATCGGACTTACTCTGATCCATGGACGGTTGTGATTGAATTTGGTGGGCCTTGCCATCATCTCCCTCATGGCATGAGGCAGCCATGGAAGAAGCATATGAAGCTTGCAGTTGGTGGGCTTGAGTTTGCTGAGAAGTAATTTGGGTAATCTGATCATGAACTTGATTTCCCTTAGGATGCCATTCCTTGCCTATCGGGCAAACATTGACTTGATGATCAAAAGTATGACATTAGAGCAGCTTTTAGGCCTCCACTCATTAGTAACTTTAAAACATTATGTCGAACTATGATAAAGGATAGTCGAAATCATGTTGAATCTCTACACAATTTCAGGGTGCTTTGACGAATAACAACCCCCGGAATATGAACCGAGGGCTTACAAAGAAGATCTGGATAATGGGTGAGTTTTGCGGAAGAAGAAGCATTAGAGAATAGATTACTCCAATTGAGTTGAGGGTGCAAGGAAATGAGAGGTGTCTGCAAGGGTGGAGATGGGCTTGCATGGGAGGGTTGAGAAGGGTTGCGGGAGGGAGAAGAGGGAGAGGAAGGCATGGCGATGACCAGCCAGAGAGACTGGCCGCCAGAAAGGGAAGCTAGGGTGGTGAAGGAAGTCTCTTCAATCGCCCTCAGAGCTCTCTCAGCACAAAGGATTTGAATGCTAATTATTGAACGGTGCATGATGTTTGGCGGTGTAACGGAGCACAAATTAAGACTATTGGGCTAGTCTTATTTGCTAAAGTTTTATAATTTGCTCTTTTGTTCATTATAGATTTTGGGATTTCGTGCCCACATTTCAGCACATTTCTTTTGCTTTTTGCAAGACTTGTTTCTGAAGTTGCATATCGCCATGGCTGATGAGCTCTACATGGATAGAATGAGCCATTCAACTTTCTATAAGAATCTCAAATATACTTATATAATAATCAAGTAGCGCATTTTCCCAAAAGTTTGGGGTCGACCACATGGATCTTACCCCTCCATTCTAGGTTGTTTTGTGTCATCTTTTTTGTAAGAGAAAGCAAAGACATCCTTTCTTATAAATTCCATCCAAGTTTTCTTAGGTCTCCCCCTCCCTCTCTTGGCATACTTTAAATGCATCCTTTCTTATCTTCTGACCGGAGCATCTTTTGGTCTCCTTTACATGCGCCCAAACCATCACAACCTACACTCCCCAAGATTCTCCCCTAATGGTGCTACCCCTAAGTTCTCACGAATGTACTCATTACTAATCCTATCTCTTCTAGTTATCCCACACATCCACCTTAGCATTCCCATTTCAGCTGCATTTTGTGTATCTATATGATTTTTCTTTGCAGCCCAACATTCCGTCGTTCCATAGAGTATTGCAGGTCTAATAGCTGTCCTATAGGAGTTGCATTTAAGCCTATTTTGAATGCGCTTATCACATAGAACTCTCGAGGCTGCCCTCCACTTTACCCACCCCACATTTATCTTATGGACCACATCACTATGATTATCTCCCTCTTTGTGGATAATGGATCCTAAATAATGAAGTTGTTCAAACTTTGGCACTTCATACGCATCTATTTCAAGTGTAGTTCTACCTATAGTTCTACATTCCTTAGAATTAACTTTCATAAACTCAATCTTAGTTCTACTTATTTTATAACCTTTTGATTCCAAAGTTTCCCTCCATAGTTCTAATTTTGCATTTGAACCATTTTAGTCTCATCAACTAAAACTACATCATCTGCAAAAAGCATGCATTAAGGAATACTATCTTGTTGTATATGTCTAGTTAGCTCATCCATAACTAAATAAAAAAATTAAGGGCATAATATTTATCCATAACTTGCAAATATTCTTATATGAAAGTGCTTTTTTATTTTGGTAGCATATCTATACTACAATTGTACGACTTGGGAGTTCTGATTAGGCTTTTGTGCACATTTACATAGTTTCATTTCTAATAGTAATTTCATGTTGCTGTCTTTTCCTAGATATTGATGTTATTCATATTCTACTTATCATTTCCTCAGCGTTCTTCATTCTCCTGGCTTGAAGCGTTCCGATTCTTTAGTGGAACAACGAGATGTTGTTGTCCTTACACCGAAAAACGTTCAGGTTCTATTCTATAACTTCGGCACTTTTTGTGAAGCCTTTTAGTTGTTTTTTTTTTCAGGCTTTTGAAGATTGATTGAAAAGAATACTTGTTGTCTATTAGACATCGATTCTACTCAGGAAACTAAGCACTTTAGGATAGAATTATTCATAACAATAACATATTTAATCTTTAGTAACAAAACTAGCAACTAAAGAATTTGAAATAACTTTAACGATAGGATCAGTGAGAGTTGCATTTTGGACATAAAATCACAAAAAGATCTTCCTGTTACCTGCACCTCAAGTCTTGGTATCCGAGCATGTTAATTTGTTTTCAACAGAATCCTTTATCTTTCCAAGGAACAAAAAAGTGTGCTGGTGCATTTGTTTAGTCGTTACTGTGTCTGCTGTTATTGTTCCAGTTCTTTACACATGACTTGTTTTCTTTTTTGAAGTGCAATTTTATTCTTATTGTATTTACTTTTTTCCGGACATTCTAGGCTTTGAGAACACTCTTCAATGTAGCACATCGTCTGTGTAATGTATTAGGCCCATCCTGGATGTTGGTATGCTTATATACTCTTTCCTTAACTAGCATCAAATTTAATGAAAGAAATTATGAATAGCTAATTATTTGTTGGTATTCCTTGTAGATATTGGACACCCTGGCTGCTTTGGATAGAGCAATCAATTCACCATATGCTACCACACAGGTTTTGTTAAGCACATAAGTTTTATGCAACCATTTTTTTATTTTTGGATAGTTAAGCTTGGGGCGGCTATTTCTCTTTCTTATGCAGCCATTTTTATTATATATATATATATATATATATATATATATATATATATATATATATATATATATATATATATATATAAAATTACTCAGGACACGCCTTCTCATATGAAATTGATATCTACAATGATCACTTTTGTTAGACAAAAAATTGTTGTGCTTAAGGTGATTGGGGTTCCTTTTTGTTATTTAGAGTTGTAAATTGTCAGGTTCAAGAAATATTAGCAATAAGCTAGTTAGAAAGGTTGACACTGTAAAACCCAGATATTGGTCTTAAGTGTGTTGTAAAGTGAACAGATGACAATTGGAAGTTATGGAACAAATACCTGGTAGTTCTAGTGGGCTGGCTGACCAATTTGAGTGCAGATTTTGATTAGCTATCTGGGTGACATTTAGATCTTGTGAGTCAAGATATCTACTTCATCATAACTTTTCCATTGATATGGACATTGAAGAAGAAAAACGAAATGATTTTTGACAACGGAGAAATTGCTTTAGAGATTTAATTTAGGAAATCCAACTGGTGGCATATAATCTAATTCACCTTGATCAACAATAACAAACTGGTTAGTCCTTGTTGGCATGTTTTTCATTTAATCAATCTGACAACTGCTTATTTTTAACAAATAATTCTTTTTCTTCAATCAAGTCACAATTTCCCAGCTGGTAGTGTAGTGCTTCTACTATTTATTTTCATCCTCGTACACTTTATTCTTCACATTCATATTAAACTCATTCTGGAAAATAATGCATGAGGACATTTATTTTTTTGGCGTAATTTCTGACTATTAATGGTGAGTTTGTTTCTGACTAATTGTATTAGTGTGGGATTATAGCCTGGCAATCTTCCATATGTACTTCTCTGAGTTTTTTTCATGTTTCTAATCTATGAACATGAGAAGTAAAGGAAGTTTTTTGTCTTTTGTACCTGTTTGCAGGACTTGCATAATATATACAATGTATGAAGTTGAATAGTTTTTATTCCTTCCATCTTTGGCATTTATTCATTGTGTTTATATTATTTCTTTGGGTGATACTTTTCAGCACCCCAAAATTTCTCAGTAACACCCACCTACATAAGTAGGGTCAGAAAAAAGTCATTTTTTGTAGCATGCTCGGTAATACCCCAATGTTACATTTTGACAATAGATGTCAATCGACAAAAATCTCTCTATTTGACAGCGGCATTCTGCTGACGGAAATGACAATTAATGTCAACCATTTCATTGAGTTCAATCTAGCGGTAGGGATCCACCGTGATATATATGATTGGAGTTCTACCGACAGGATAGCGAATGAGAATAGTGTGGTGTTACTCAGCGGCTGTAAGAAAACTTTGGGTTCTACTGAGCATGTGGTGTTCCAGAGAAAACTGGGGTGCTGAAAAGTCTCACCCATTTCTCTTTTCTCTTTAATATCTCCATTTCTTCATCTGGGAAAATGCAAGAGAGCACATCTGGCTGAACTTATGCTTTATTTTGAGCATGACTGGTGCTTTGTCTTGAATGTGTAGGAAGTCTCCACAAATGTCTCTAGGCTACCTAGGGAAGCCTCTGGGCAGTACAGCGATTTCCATATCCTTTCTTCTTTGAATTCCCAGGTCAGCAGAGAATTACCTTGGTTTGCCATTGTTATGTACTGACTTTATGCTTTCTATGTGTCAGTGGGCTCAAGAGCCTGGCACCATGTACAATTTTTTTTTTTGCTGGTAGTTGTGTTGTCATATATGTCCGTTCTATTTTTCTGTTATTTCTTTTCATGGCACCGCTATGCCCAAATTCTTTGGCATGTATATAGTCTCTACTATGAACAACATAAGAATGTAGCTTCATATTTTGGGTAATGAAGATATGATGGACTAAATGGAGTTAAGACTTATTTTACTTGTATAAATGCCAAACATGATTAATTGGTATTCATGTAAACGCAGTATTACTCTTAAAAAATTAGTTACTTTCTTTTTAATGGTAAGTGGAGTCTTCTCGATGAAAAAGCTTAAATTACATGAGATTTTTCAGTATCCCTTTTTGTATGAAATCCTAACAGGAGATATTATTGGCTAGGCTATTTTCAATGTGGTTTAGTATTATGTTACGAGCATCCATGTAAAGAGAAGACTGGATTTTCGTTGTTACAAGCTTTGTGCTGGAAGATGATCACATTTATATTTCATGTGTAATCATCCTCTCATCAAGCCAATCCACATTATTTAGAAAGGCTTATGATAGTGAAGGTGATGTTGAACCTTCATTTCATTCTGCCCTCTTAAAGGGTTGCTTTAGGAAGGGCATCCAGTGTAAACAATTGTCAGTATGCTTCTTTGCACTTTGTACCATCATTGTGATGCCGATAAGAGTCGAATACGGCATATAATTCATGCTGCCGACGCCAGTTAGCTGGGACAAGTATCTTGTGTTTTCCATCAAACTTATCTGGAAGATCCTTGTTTGTTCAAATACTTTTGTATGAGTTTAATATGTAACTAACCTTTTTTGTCGGTTTGGTGTAGCTATTTGAAAGTTCATCTTTGATGCATATATCCGCAGTGAAATCACTTCTATCGTCACTCCATCAATTGTCAAATCAATATATCTGCAGTAACATTGGTGGTTCAGGCCAGGTGTCAAGCCAGCAATCTGGAAACATCACATTCTCAGTGGAAAGAACAATATCAGTAGTTGTAAACAATATACATAGTATGTGGTTTGGTGGATGAGCTTTTTTTAGTTAAAAAATTGATGTCTTAGCTATCGTCAAATTAAATACTCTATCATTGTCCTATAAGGCGCCTTGGCTCTGATAACATTGTCATATGGGGCATCTCAGCTCTGAAAAAATCTTATCACTAGTTGTCATCAATCTCTAATATGTGGTTTCTTCTTTTATTTCATTAATATTATATATAATTCTTACCAGTGCCAAATTGCCTTCCGTAGCCATCTCTAGGTGAATACATAATTATTGTCATCTTGGATTATCTAAAATACAATTAGTTTTTAAACTTGTAAAATTGCCAAGTTTCAAGCTTCAATATAGGTAATTTTTTCATCATTTTAGCAGTCAAAATCAAGTTTGGCAGTTCATGTCTATAGGTGAATGCCATCTGGCAAGCATTGAAATGCAGGAAAACTTTTTCTTAAAAAAATTCTATGCTTGCCTTGTCTAAATGAAACTTTGTTGTGTGATCAGGGGTGGAGGTTTTATGGGACCAAGTTGTTGATCACCTTCTTGAGGTCATTCATGTAAGATAAGATTTTCGAAAGTCTTTTATGCTGTTATTGCTACGAGCAATATTACTTTTTGACAGAAAACAATCTTATGCAGATGTCAGAAACGTCAAGCCCACAAATATGCAGTATGACACTAGATGCATTAGACCAATGTATATGTGCTATCTTGGGTTCTGAACGTTTTCAGAATGGTCATCATAGACAGCATTCTGCTGAAAACAAGGTGATATAGTTAGAATTCTTCAAAGTGCCCTTCATAAGTTCTTTTTCATTTAGTTACCTTGTGCATTGCTTCAAGTGTCAATGAGTCTTCAGGAAAACTCCCTCCTAAATTGGAAATTTCTCCAAATCTAAAGAGTGATTCACATGGGTTTTGTATAATAATGTGTTTGACACTTTGTGGGCTTCAAGTGATCCTTCATTTAAGCCCACTTGATATACAAAATCCAACATTTCCTGTGTGATTTAGATTTTTAGATGAGGTAATGGGAAGAACCTTGACACATTGGAGGAAAAACTATGATACATGATAAGAACAGTAGGCAATAGTGGACTATGTTTTGGGTACTAGGTGTTTTCCTGCTTGAAACTTCATTTAGTTGATATGCTTCCATCTGTGCAAGGTCTTAGTTGATTATGCTGCAACATCTTGCTGCAATAAAAGAGCAATTACATTTGTAACGATGGAACTCAGTCTGAAACTTTTGTCGCTTGTTATTTTTGCACAGTGAAAATAAAGAGCTTCTGATTCCTTGAGGTGAAACAATTTAGGATGGCTCAAATGATGTTTGTGAGTTTAGGTTGGCATTTAGGCTATAGATGTATTATCAAAATGCTTGTTCGAGATAAATATTGGTTATGCTGGATGTTAGTTTGCGAAACTTCATGTTAAAATCTTATTTTTAGACTATGAATGTGATTTTACAGGCTATCGTATATCCCTAGTCAATATATAGATTTTGAATAAATCTCCCATATGGCTCCGTTATCTTATATCTCTAGCCGACTGTCCAATATGGTAATCCTTGTAAAGTATTAGATAATACAACCTTAAGCCATGCAACCTCTCCTCCAGCTATCTCAAGAGCTATCATTTGAGCTCCATTGGAGATCTAGTAATCAAGATCTACATTGTGGCGGAAGGCTGAGATGATGAATTCAGCTTGGATGATTTTTTAGTGACAATTTCACCACCCACAGTGAATATGATTCCACTAAATGGCCCTTATATCCACATAATTTGAAATTCAGTTAGCATCATTATATCTTAATACAGTGGAAAATCCTAGATAAGACATACAGAAAGATATATTCCCCTTCTTATACCTGAGGATCCTATCAATGGCTATCCAATGGTACGATTTTATTCATTTTAGATGAAGAGCACAACAGAGAACTTGATGATTTGTGAAAGAAAGAAACGAACTTATAGTCTTATGCAGGCTTTGAAATAGATATTCACAATCTCAAAGAGAAGGTTTTTGTTGCCAAAGTATTGGAAGAGATTTGAAGATGACTCTAGGATAAAAGGAGAGTTTAATAGAGTTTCTGGATGGATTGTTGTTCACGTTTCTGGTTCTGTCCTAGAACATGAATACTCCCTCCTTCCGAAAATATTGTTGCCATAAGGCAAAACTTTGTTGTGTAAGCAAGTGGGACCCACATGGTCTGGAGTTCTCCCAGAAAACCTGGGCATGAGATTGCTCTGATGAGCATGTTCCCCGAGGCGGAGAGAGAGTCAGGAAGAGGAGAGCTGAGAGAAAGGTGGGTCTGGGATTCCCTAAGCAATATATTAAGCAATATATTCCTAAGGTAAGAAGTTTGTAAGAAGGCTTCTAAGGCAACAGGGTAATACAAATTCCGGACCCGAGCTTTTTGGTTTTTTTATAATAAAACTGGACGGAGTGAGTAAATTATAGGCAAATTCCATTAAATGCTCGTCATAGAACTGTTTTGCAGATAAAGGTTGTTGTAACAGTCGGATGGAGTTATATCGAGCTCTAGAGATCCTACAATTGCTTGCAAGGTCAACCACCGTCCAACCAATTCAGTTATAACAATCTCACATGTCCCAGTGGTCTCTCCTATTAGTGTCAACCGCTAGACTTACAGTTGCTAGCCCTTGCTTGGATTGGTCGACTGACTGTCTGACCGCTGGATCCAATGGATGTTTTCTCACCCCTTTTATTGATAAAAGACTAGCCAATAACTCACAAATGCAGACTTGAAGTTAGATCGTATTGGGACAATAGAAATGGATGGAAATTAATTGACCAATTTAAGGACTTAGTTAATAAAGTGATAGGCCAAGACATTTCGAATTTGGGAACCAGAAGGATAGAGAAAAGACATGAAATGATGCCAGCTTAAACAATCGATGGCCAACAAAAGGATAGGGAGGACCATCAACGAGAGTAATGGAGATAGTACCTGTAAAATTTATTGAAGCAAGGAGGGTTTATTTGTCCTATGATCAATGGTATCTTAGTTGTTTAATTTAAACAGAAGACTTGTGGTAGTTATGATACCTGCAATCTGCATATATAAAGATGGCAAAGGTTATAGATAAGCAGAATCTGTTGAATCAATCAAACTAGTCTCCCCGAATCTTCATGACTTCGCCAACTAATCTGGTGTAGGAAGAAGACGGAATCATCAGCAGTCATTTAACCATTAGCAGATCCTTTGGCATTAGGAAGTTTCTTAGGGCAAGAAAGTTTCCCATGTTTATCCAAATAGATCTCCTCGACCTGACGGTTGCCATTACAGATTTAGAAAGTCGATGATTAGGAACTGGAAAACTACGGCCTTGCCGACGGGCTCGACTTCCCTACAACTGCCTTAACTCCATGACCTCAGCCTGGCGGCACATTAGAGGACTGTGACCAGCAGTGAAGAGTGGAGCAGTCAGGAATAGGATTGGAAACAGAGAGCAAATCAGAGTGCAGATATTTGAAAAATGACGAATAAACTTTACTGGTCAACATCTGACTGTTAATAAAAGCATGAAAGGCAAAACAAACGAAAAATATAATTATTGTTTCTTCGGTTGCTCCGTAGTAGTAAGTTACAATTGGATATGAGTTTGTTGTTTGCTAGTTGCCCTTGCTAGAAACAATTTGACTCACATCTGGTAGATATGGTTAACATTCCTTTTTATTGCATGCCATTCAAGGAATCCTCAACCTCTTTAATAGTAGCCAGAAACATGATATTCTTACTAATTTGAGAGTCCATTCTTTTATGTATCTAAATGTTAACCTGAGCACTATCAAGAAGCAATTCAGAATCAACATTAGCAGGTTATTAGAGCATAACATATGTCAATGAAGCATTAAAATAGGTCTAATAACAGTCAGAAAGGATACTTATAGATGGCCAGTGTTGCAGCACCGCATGCTGAGTGCCCCATGATCCTCGCAAGCAAATAAGTAGGTAGAACAAAAGCCCTAACGTTAACAAAGCCTAGAATATATGCCCCACCTCTCCAGTCTCCGCCCGTCCCTATCCCCAACCAAAAATGAGAGATGATTCAGTTGCGTTCTTCTTGGGTGGGGTCTGCACCATTTGAAGTTTGAAGAAGAAAAAGAAGAGTGATGAAGTGCAAATGCATAATGACTAGCTGGCAGTTAGATTTTATTAATACTAACGTCACGAGTGAAGATTTTTTGAAGTACTATTAAGTCCTAATCTACAATACTACCTTAATAATACGTTGCCATAATCAATGAAGCCTCTCATCCTATAGCAGCTGAACATACTTAAATTATCATCTTGCTTCAGGTGAACGGATTTTTAATTTTCCTCCCAGCACCCGCCTATTAGACTATTTGTTTATTGATTGAGTTTATTTAATTCAATATATCTTATCCCAGCTATACGTGGTCAGCTACATGGATTCTGTAAACATCATCTTACAAAACTATGCCATGTTTATACTGTAGATGTCCTTCCTAGGGCAAAATTTTAACTATATAAGAAAACCGTATTGCGAAGGTTATACTGTGGATTTTCTTTCCTTGTGGAAGCACCTATTAAGGCAATAGTTTACTTTTTTTTACTTCCAAACTAGTTAAAACTTAAAACAGCAAACCTAAAGTTTTATAATCAACACCAATGAAAAAATAATATGGAAGGAAAACGTAAAAGAAAATACTCCAGGTCGCTTGGTAGGTGTTGCTTTGATCCAGTGTCCCAAAAAGAAAGCAAATATGTTTTCCATTTTCCATTTTGAAATTTTTCCTATGCATATGTTATGCTCTGCACCACATTTGACAGCCTAAATAGTTTTTCTCCTCTCTTGCCTCAGGTTGAAAGCTTGGATATGGAACTGAGATCGTTTGAGTGTGCTGTTATTTTTCCATTAGCATCTCTTTATTTGTCATCTCAAACTTGTGATGTTCGAGCAGGATCATTAAAAATTTTGCTCCACGTCTTGGAGGTAATTGAATTTATAGTAACAAATGCAACAATGGAATATCATATTCTTTTTCGTTCTGAAGAATATATCTGTTATCATATTGTCATCAGTGACAAATAAAAAAGAAAGTACGTATATATGTATTTCTTCTCACCCATCAGCTAATTACTTCCACATTTGATTTTTTACCTTGTAATAATAAGAAATCCTTGCAATCTGTATATGGCTTTCAGAGGCATGGGGATAAGTTACGCTACAGCTGGTCTAGGATTCTTGATATGTTGAGGTGTGTTTTACATGTTATTTCAAAGCAATGTTCTGAAGGCACGATGCCCATGCAACATCTTTTTTTCTGTAATATCTCTATGTCTTTTCAGGATGGTTGCAGATACACGGGACAAGGATCTTATCCCCCTTGGTTTTCAGGTAAAAGAATGATGATACCTTTAATGGAGTGAAGATGCCAATTTTAATTGTCGTCTGGACTATCCAATTTCTATTTTACAAGAGTATTGGCCAGATATTATATTCCGCTAATAAGCGTTGTTCCTTTGATGTGTGCGATTTTTTCTTGTCTAATATTCAAGTAAAGCTAAAATGGTATTTTGTTTCATCCAATTTAGGTGGTAGCTAGTATCTTATGAAAACACTATTGTGTATGAATTCTAGTGTGCGTGGATGACATGCGAGATTAGGGCTGCCCCCCATAAAAAATCTCATGCGATGAAATAACTTACGGGTGTCATTTTAACTTCAAGCATCACAGACAACCATAAAAAAATCACACCGTTTCTTGCGAGTGGATGAGAGTTTTTTACTTTTCTTCTTGAACATCCGTAAAGTGTTTAAAGATCACCCTTACACAGCTACACTTGTCCTTTTACAATATAAAATCCACTTCCTCTTAAATAAATTGAAAAATTGCCTTGTGTTTTGGGAAACTGTGGAAATGTCTGCTTCGGCAGCACGGGATCAGGAGGTTGTGGGAGGCATCCTTCCTCTTTCCAATTCTGAAACTCTAGGTCAATGAAGAGGGATTTGGGTCATTGGTGAAGGTCGGAAAGGGGGAAAATGTGAAAGGGGGACAAATAAAATCTGTGCTGGTACTCAGGTTGGCTATAAAGCTGTGACCCATTGACAAGTTGAAGGGCATTCGCTGACTAGTCAACGAGGCAAAAACCCCAATTAGTCTGACTCTCCAATCAATCGTGGGTCAATCAATCGGGTGATAGATTGCCTCTGATTATGTGATCCCAGGTGAACCACTGGACATTGACGATTCGATAGACATACCCAGAGAGTCCAGAACATCCATTGACTGGTCCACCTGTTTGCTCGACTAGTTGAACAGTTCAGACTTCAAATGCTATTTGTACATTTGAATTTGTGACCTTCCTCGAGTTGTCTTGTGGTCATACCCTTCAATGTGCCTTGAGCAAGTTTCAATAGTATATAATGGTAGAAGTGAAGTGAAAACATGCACAATTTCAGCAAGATAATGAATTTTGTTCCTTGGTTTTACATAATAAGGGATGTTAGTATTTATGTCTTCAAAGTTGTAGACCCCTTGCATGTCTGAAAATTGCATAAGGTACCATAATAAATCTTCTGAACTGTTATATCCACTTTATGTACTTTTGGTATCTAAACTTATATTGAAGTACACTATATAGGGTGCGTTTGGATGCTGATAGGTGAAAGGTTAAAAATTTATATCAGCCTGAAAATAATCAAGCTGATATTTTCTGATTGCTGACAACTGTTTGGAACATGAAAAGTAATCAAGCGTCAGGGTGAAAATTTTCAGGCCTGATTTGTAAAAGGTGAAATATGTTTGGGAACTGAAAATTTTTAGGCCTGATTTATAAATCAACGATGCGTTTCTTACTCATTTCTAATCCGTTTTGGCCCATTTTTTTCATTCTTCCTCATTTTTAGTACTCTTTCTTATAATGATGATATCATAAAGATGTTAAACTACCACATATTATTTATTGTGGATTTTGTGGGATTTTTTAAAATAAAATATCAAGGTCATTAGGATATTATGATGATTAGAAAGAGCATAAAAAATGAGGAAGAACAAAAACAATGACCAAAAACAAACTAAAAATGAGGGAGATATGAACTGTTGAAATTTACACGATAGCACACTTTATAGTGTAATCGATTACACGATAGCCGCCAGTGCTATCGTGTAGTAATCGATTATACTATAGCACTGGTTATATAACACTCACTATCGTGTAATCGATTACACTATAGCACTGGCTTTGGTTATCGTGTAATTGATTACACTATAGCACTGGCTATCGTGTAATCGATTACACTATAGCACTGGCTCTGGTTATCGTGTAACCTATTACACTATAGCACTGGCTATCGTGTAACTGATTACACTATAGCACTGGTTATTGTGTAATCAATTACATGATAATTATTTTAATTAGACAAACTTCAACGATGCGTTTCTTACTCATTTCTGATCCGTTTTGACCCATTTTTTTTATTCTTCTTCATTTTTAGTGCCCTTTCTTATAATGATGAAAAAATGTCCGAAAATGGACTAAAAATGAAGGATATATGACGGGGAGGGAGGGTCCCTTGGCTTAACGGTGCGGCGGCGGAGGCGTTGGGGCAAACACTGGGGTGATTGGCTTTGGATGACCCGAGCAGTTGCACAGGAGGGGTGGGCACGGGTTCCCTCAGCTCAATGGGGCAGAGGCGGCGAAGTGGGGGCCTCAATTAGCGGCAGCGGCGACCGGGGGGAGAGGGGGGCTCAACAAGCGGCGGCGGGGACGGGGGGCACAAACTCTCTCGACTCAACGGGGCACCATTGGGGTGGTGGTACTCACCAGGGGGACGAACATGTGGGCCTGATTTTTCGTTGAAGAGGCTCGACGATCGATTCGTCAGCCTGAAAAGTGAGAATCAGCCTTTCAGGGTGAAATGTGAGAATCAGCCTTTCAGGGTGAAAGGTGAAAAATTGTCACCTTTCACCTTTCAGGGCCAGTTTTCAGCCTTTCAGCAAACAAACACCTTTCAGGCCTAAAAGGTGAAAAAGTGAATTTTCACCTATCACCGTCACCGACCACTTTTCAACCTCAGCTTCCAAACACTTTCCACCCGATAGGTGAAAATTTTCACTTTTCAGACCAAATGCACCCATAGAGTCACAGGGTAACAAGTGGGCCATGTTTTGATTGGCTCTATATAGCCAAGCCTAGTTTTAGTCGGGGTTCGCAGTAGCCCTCGTCATGCTTATTCATCTTTTAGTCGTATATGCCATTGAAACTCATGTTTATTGTCTTAATTTGGCAGAGTGTTCGAGTTGTCATGAACGATGGGCTGCAAACTGTACCCTTGCATTGCCTTGATATGTAAGCTTTTGTAGTCTATCCCATATGCATAGATTGTCTTTTCTGCTTTTGTTATTTTGTGTTGGCATGCTCGTCTAATAACTTTATTTAAGTGTTTTTTTCTGAATTCTGAGTGCAGAAGTTTAAGAAGTAAAAAATGAAGTGGTAGATGAAGAAAAAACAGATGTCAATATTCTATACAACTTGCTACCCTTCTATATGTTGTGTCACAAGATTAAAAAAATAATTTCCTCCATCCAAATACTCATGCAACATTTGGAAAAATAGAGAGATATTTATATTGAGTGATGGGACCCACAGCTAAGAGGACTAAAAAATATTCTCACATGTTTCTTACTAATTTTCAAGCTTCTGTGGAGGGAATGTTGAAACAAATATTCAGTCATCATCATCATACACCTTTTCCAATATTAGTGAGCCATTTGCCTCCAATAGCATTGGCCTCACGGGATGATGGTTGGAGGTGAAGCATTGATGTTATCCTCTTGCAATATAAAGCCTGCAAACTTGGAGATCTGATGGACAATATCTGCAAAGATTACGAAAATGTTCCTCTCCCGTAGTGGTCTTTGTTTATGACACGAAATATGGGGTTGTTCCTTTGAGGGGCAATATCTGCAAAGCTGAAGAAAATGTCCCTCTCTCCTAGTCAACCTTGTTTATGAGACATTAAGTATAAGTTTTCCTTTCTTTGAGTCTCAGATCTTGGGAGTCTCGGTTTTTTCATTCATCTTGAGGTGGAGCCAAAAGCTGGTAGTTCTTCTCTTCTCATATGTTCTAGAGTATTTTTCTTCTTTTCCATATTGGAAATGCATTTGAAGTGCTGCTGAAAGTTTCCTTAAGTTTCTATTGGTGAAACAACATTTTAGCTTAATGGCATGGGTTAGTAATAATTGACATTTTTATCTTGGAAAAGGAGTGAGATGTTTTAGCATTTGAAAAATGACAGTAACCCAAATTTTGTAGATATATTGGAGTTATTGGAGCATACTCTGAACAGAAAACAGAGATAAATATAAGTTTGACTGCTGTAGGGCTCCTTTGGACTGCTTCTGATATAATTGCCAAAGGAATGGTCAATATCCAGGTGGAAGAAAGAGAAACAGGTTAGACTCATCTTTACCAAACGAAAAAACTAAAACGAAAGAAACTAAAGGAGCCCTCAACTTGCCATGCTCATTATCTCGTATTGAATTAAGATCAATGCTTATGTTGCTTTGCATAATTTTTGTAGGAATTGCTTCTGATACTGGAAACAATCTAAATCATAAAGAATTCTGTGGAGAGAATGAAACCCATAATACTATCGGAAAAAATGACGGAATTTCTGATGAGGATACGTCTAATCGTGACAAGTTGTTGTTACTGACTTTCTCTATCTTACAGAAGCTTGGTGCCGATGAAAGGCCGGAGGTATGATTGTAGTGAGTAATATAGGGAAGTCATCTATCTATGTTGCACACATTGTTTGTAGCATATGGATATTGAATGTTCCCATGTTTCTGGCTCTCAATTTGCTCCAAATATAAAAAACTATTGAAATCCTCTTCTTGATATTTCTACAAAAATAAATACTACAAAGGCTTATGCAAGCCCGCTTATGACTGTCCATGACCAGTGGAAATGCCCGCTGGCTGTGCTACCTGCAAACGCTGAGGCCAATGTGATGGTTAACAGTCTGACAAGTGGCTTGATGCACAAGCTTTTGTTGTTTCTCTTTGAACAAAGCGAAACCTATAACATGAAATCAAGTATCCTGTACATAAAAATACCGATACGTATGGACATTACTATCACATGGAGTTGAAGAGTTAACTCATGGTTTGTATTAAGATAATTGTCAGGAGCTCTTAATTGTATTATGAATAGTTTTACAATTGATTTGAAATTCTTGCATTTAGAACAGCTTTTAGAAACTATTTGTTCTTAGTTGAAGAGAGCTCAGTCACATGGATGAAGAAATGAGTTTGAAGTATGTTTAAGTCGCCCATGTTCTTTTTTTTTTCCTCTTTCATTGTCCATGCCATGCTGTCACTGTCTATGAATGTTCTTTTTATTATATTTACTTTCTATATTTCTTATTACCATCAGTACGACTAATGTTTAGATGTTGTTTTTAATTGCTTTTGCTTTTTATGACTCACTTACAGGTGCGAAATTCAGCCATTCGAACTCTTTTTCAAACATTAGGCAGTCATGGGCAGAAATTTTCTGCCAATATGTGGGAGGGTTGCCTTTGGGATTATGTTTTCCCTATATTGGATTGTGTCACTCGCTTGGTAGGATACATTCTCCAACACAGAATTCAACTTATTGATACCCAGTTTTTGATTCATATAAAAAAAATCTCTTTTTTTCAGGCAGAAACATCATCCAGAGATGAATGGCAAGGAAAAGAACTTGGTGTACGAGGAGGAAAAACAGTTCACATGCTCATACATCATAGGTTTGTACTTGTAAATGACAACCATTTTATATGCTAGTTCGGATTTGGTTTCAGAGTCAGGACTTAGGGCTTTATATATACTTATATACTCCCTCTGTCCTGTTTTATATGCTCCATCTGGAAAAGAGGATATTGGGAAGCTTTATCTGATTCGATCCGTGTTATCGTACTAGTCTTTAGTTTTTGCACACATCTTATTGTTTTAGTTTTTTTTATATACAACTTATTGTTCTAGTTGATGAAATTGAGGTGGCTGACTTCATGCAATTGGCGTAAGGTGTTTTGGTGGGTGCTAATTATTGCTTCCTGAGTAAAATAGCACACTTAGAATTACAATCGAGTTCTAGGTGGACTGTTTAGTTGATTGGTTCAGTTTTCAACTCATAGAAGATCTAGTTATGTCTTTTTTCTTTTGTTGGACTATACGTGGCTTACAATATGGCTTAAAATCTCCCACCTTCTAAAGGACTTAGGAAAACTTGCATGCAGATTTTACCAACAGTCAAGTTTTTTTTGGTAATGAAAAATTTTATTTACCAAAGAAGGGGAACAGGAAAAAACAAGGAGTTTAAACCCAAAAACTCTCTCGTTGGAGGAAATCAAGAGAAAATCATCTAAAAGATGAAACTAAATAGAAAAGAAGAAAAGCTAATACTAAAATAGATTAGTCAATCCCAGAAGTCGTCTAGGTAGGAGCAGTGGCTGGATATGGAACTTTTAAGACCGATTGCTTCAGCTGAGAATTTAACTTGATCAATATATCGACTTTACTAAAGAGACGGATGAAGTAGAGAGCCCTTTAAAAATTCTTTTGTTTCTTTCTTACCAAATCGAAGAAGTATAGGTATTGAAAATCTGTTTGAGTAAGAGCCCAGAATATTTGTTAGATCTACAGAAGGAAATAGGCACGTCTATCTCATGGTGAAAGTTCTCAACAAAATGTTGAATATGACATTTGCATAGAAGATTGTTCCATATCAATTTGCTGAATTTGCACTCGAAGAAGATAAAATCTCTTGATTCAGAAGCTGCGGCACAAATGAAGCAAATATTTGCCAAGGAAAAACCTCTAACTTGGAGGTAATCTTGAGTCATTGAGCCTCCAAACAAGGCGAGCCAAGAGATAAACGTTTGACGCATAATATATCTTTTGTCCACCAGTCAACCACTGATGAGGAATGACGGAAACAATTCCATGCAGACTTGTAGGAGAATTTACTCGTAGTAGACATCCACCCAATACTATCATATGCAGAGGCAAGAATCGGAGTATGGATTTCCAATAGATGAAGCAACTATTGGGTACGAAGAGTGCCAACTTAAAGACTCCAATCACCATTGCAGAGGGAGTCAGATATACAATGATTTAAATAACTACCCAATTGAATAATGGGTCTATTTCCAAACTTGACAGAGGATAGAATGGTCAATCCATGGATCTTGCCAAGTAAATATACTATGACCATTGCCTATATTATAGAAGCAATTCAAAATCATAATGGCTCTGATGGAAAGAACGGATCGCCAAGCATGAGAGGCATGTGGATTAAAGGTTGTCCAAATAGTGCAATCAGTCAAGTAGACTACAAACCCAGAGACTCTTATCTTGTGATAATGCGCTAAAGTAATTTGCTTAACCCTGCCTTATTAGAATCATCAAGTCTTCTCAATCCCAAGCCCCCTTCATAAATAAGAGTAGTGACTTTATGCCAGGCCACATTACTAAAAGATAAAAAGTTAGAACTGCCTTTCCATAAAAAGGAAGCAAACAATTTTTCCAAGTGACGAACAACTTTCTTTGGGAGCTTAAGGTTTGAAGTCCAACAAAGTTGAAGACCATTAAGCATTGACTTAATTAATTGGAGGCATCCAGCATAAGATAAAAGGCAAGCCTTCCATCCTTCGATCCTGCTCTTCACTTTATTTATAAGAGGGAGGCAAAGAGAACAAAAGAGCTTTTTGGAAGTAAGAGGAAACCCCAAATATTTGATAGGCAATTTACCAACTTGGAAATCGAGAGTTGAAATAATTTCATCTTTATTGATACAGGAAGAAGTGAAGAATACCAAACTCTTAGAAATATTAGCTTCTAGACCAAAACAATCGAAAAACTCCTTGAGAATATTCTTGATGATTGCCGCAGACGATGTAGACTCCTCTGAAAATAGAAGATCATAAGCAAAAAGATGAGTTACCCTTGGAGAATTCTTTATAGTCAGGGGCTTAATAAGACTAATAGAACCTTAAAATCCAGAGAAACTAATAAGGCTTCCATGCAAAGGATAAAGAGCAAGGGCGAAAGAGGAATCCTTGTCTAGGACCACAATTTCCTTTGAAGAACCCATAATTATTGTCATTGATAAGCACACTAAAGGACGTTGTAGTAACACATTCAAAAATCTAGGAGATCCATAAATCATTGAAGCCTAGCTTCCTTGAATGCACTTTATCAAAAGTTTTTTTAAGTCAACTCTAATGCAAAATCTCCTTGGCCCTGATTTGCGCTGAAAATTTTCTCACCAATTCATGAGCAAGAATGATACTTTCATTAATAACCCTGCCCTTAATGAAGCCTGTCTAGTCAAAGAAGGCAAGATCAGATAAAGCCGAGAAGCCATTATCTTTGAAATACATTTGTAAATGAAGTTGCACAAAGATATAGGTCTAAAGCAATCAAAATACTTAGCATCTAAAGACTTAGGGACCATAGACAAAAAAACAAATATTCAAAGATCTAAGAAGCTTGTGAAAAAAAATATTTAACCGCATCCAAGAAGTCTCGTCCCACCAGATCCTAATATCGAATAAAGAATTCCTTAATAAAACCATTTGGGCCAGGAGCCTTATTATTTGGGGAAGATAGAACTACTTCCTTATTTTTTTCATCAATTTGCTCATCTGATAATCTATTACGAAAAGGGATTCAAGAAGGAAAATCGGTTGATACTGGCTGAAAAAGATCTTCATAATAGGTTTTGGCGTCCAGACCGATTTCCTTAGTAATAAGTTGATTGCCTACTGAATCAAGAATAGCATTGATACGATTTTTAAGGGCATGAGAAGAAACCATTGCATGAAAAAATCTAGTGCATTTATCACCCTCCTGCAACCACTTGACTCTAGATTCTTAACGATAAAAACTTTCCTCAATAACTTCACGAAAAAGCTTTGCTCTAGCTGATTTCTCCTCTTGCATCAGATTAGATCCATAGTGCGAAGAATGAGATTTTTGGGGCATCATTGAGCTTCAATTTTGCTTCCCCTTTATGATTCTGAACTTTGCCAAAAACATCCATATTCCATTTTTTCAAGCAACCTTAACAAATTGTTGTTTCTTAAAAAGGACAAACTGAGGATCACCATCTACATGTTGAGACTAGGCACCGGTGACCACTTCAGAAATTGAATCTTCTTTGAGCCACATATTAAAAAATTGAAAAGCCTTTGGACCATGAGTTATGCTTTCTTCAAGAGGGAAAATAATAGGGGAATGATCAGAAAAACCTGGAAGCAAACATTTGACAGAATTACCTGCAAACTTAGCCATTCATATCGGATCACAGAGAGCCTGATCTAATTGCCTATATGTTAAAGAACCATCTGAATGTCGATTTGACCAAGTAAAAGCCTCAGAAGATGAGGATGGGATATCTACAAGATCAGCTTCATAAATAAAGCAATCGAGTTGATCCAATTGCCATTGATTCACCTCAATACTACCTAGTTTTTTATCATTATGGTGAATGTCGTTCAAATCTCCCATAAGAAACCAAGCTTCATCATGCTGAGGTTTAACATTTAGTAGAGAATTCAATAAGACTTGACGCTCCTAATAAAGATTTAATGCATAAATCATTGTGAAGAAAAAAGTGAACCCATTAACCAACTGAGTAACTCTAGTGTGAATAAATTGGTCACTTTCCAAGAGTTTCTCTACCCTGAAGACATTGGAATTCCTATAGAGTAAAATGCACCCTGAAGAATCAAAAGAATAGTTGTCCACATTATGCCAACCACAAATTATACGACTTTGAAACTTTTTGAACTTACTTGCTTTAATTTTAGTATCACGAAGACCAATAAGAGAAATATTCTCATTATGAACTAGGCTAGAAACTTCCAGCTTTTTCACCCGACGCGATAAGCCCCGAACATTCCAAGATGCTAGGCGGGTTATTTTTCCCCTTGAGGGATTTAGATCCCTCAGTTAAAGATCCCTCACTCGAAGATAACCTCTTTGACGAGCTAGCTCTTTGATATTTCTTTACTGTTTTAGGTTTTTGACTCGTAGAACCGGATGTAGAGACTATAGGAGCAACCTCTTCCAATATCCCTATGAGAGAATCAAATGAATTCAAAGACTGGAGGATGGGAGTTGGAGATAGATTATTCCTTGGCTTGGCCCCCTCTGTCCAGGTTGCAATAAAACATAAAAATTTGAGCATTATAAGCGACAATGACTCATTTAGAAGCATTGAACATGGGCTTCATCATTCTTCTAGAGAATGGATATTCGAGTTGTTTTGGCAGTAGAGAATGTAAACTTGAAATACAAGAGAAGAGCAGCTGAAGGGGAGGATTGGGCGAATAAGCCACCCATCTTAATGCTACAAGTAGCTGTATGTTCTATTTTGTATAGTTTCAGTAGATCATATTCTTCATTCCTTGTCGACCTTGTAAATGTAAACAAAATACGCTGATAGACTTGCAAAAGCTTTTAATAAAGAAAATCAACGCAACATGTGGAACATGCATGTGAGATCTAGGTGCCTAGTTTTGAACACTTAACCTTAAGCTTTGGATGTAAGGTTTTTTATAGTTAACCTTTGGAAATATAATGATGAGCTAAAGGAAAAGGATGGAAAATATTTATGATAGTGAATGGATGATATATAGTTTCTACCAATCTTTATGGTTTAAACCTTCTTTGATGAGTTATCAAATTTACTCTATTTTAGACTATCATAGAAGCAATGAGTATAGATCTGAAGTTCACCTGACAATCACAAGTTTTAGTCAGCCATTTTGCCTTGGGACTGCCATTGCAAAGGCAAGCAAGTTCAACTTCATAACTGAGAATATATTTGCTCAAACTTCAAATCAGAGACAACAAAACGGAATCATTTACATTCTATTTATTATTATGGACTGTTTATCAAAATGTGCCACCCTCAATTGTCTCTCTGAAGTTTCTCCTCCAAATATAAGTAAACAATTGAGGAAGCAGTCAATTGAATCAGACCACAACATTAGAGTTGCTACAAGTGCAATTGTGGGAGTCTCTACTTGAAGTCAACATGGTCCAAGGCCAACTGGGGTTGCTCCAGCTTCTTTTATCAGCTTCACTTTCTTCACCGTAAGAACACCTTCCGTCTAACAATGAGAAGCCCGTTTGCCTCTTTGACTCTTAGAGACAATGCGATTAATCATCGGAGTTGTCTCTGCTGCACCTAGAAAAGATAGTCTAGTTCCAGCCATAATAGGCAGAAGCTTGCTGATTTTGATTGATGGATACAAAGTTATATCATGAAGACGCAGCCATTGTTTAACAGCAGCTAATGTGACACGATGCAATCTGTCAACCCAATTGTCTGTTATAGATGGTGAGCTTTCAGTTAGCAGAGGAACACACTGCTAGCTCTAGGCTCTAGATGAGCAAATATACTATTACAATAACTACCAATAGTCAGCTCTTGACTTGGTCAGACCTGCTAAAAATAGGCATCACCTAGGTAGGTTGTGGCATAGTTCTGAATTTTTTAACAAAATTTCGCCTATGTTCTTTTCGATCTTATATAATCTTCATGGTTTTCCTCTTTGAACGATTAAATTCACTTGTTTTCATTGAGTAATTGGTCGGATCTACTAGTAATTCCTAAACTATTTCTTCTTTCATGGTTTGCAATGTCTCCTTTATTTTCGACCACCGATAGTTTTTCCCAATATATCCTCTCATTAGGTCACCGTTATATATCCGATAAAGGATATTGTGAACAATCCTTTCAATTTAGTTGTGATAAAGCTCTGCTGTTCGGTAGCATTATAGATTTTTCCAGTTAATAGTTGTTTGATTAATATCCTAACTCTTAGTGATCTAGATTAATTTAAATTGCATGTTTCTTTGGTGCAGCTTGTGAACACCACTAAATTGATTCTTCTGCCTTGACGTCCACGTCAATTGCAAAATTATGTAAATTTCTTTGCTACCTTGACAGTGTTGTATTTGTTCTTGTTTCAGTCGGAACACTGCTCAGAAACAGTGGGATGAGACTCTTGTGCTTGTCATAGGCGGCATAACTCGTATTCTGCGTTCTTTTTTTCCTTTTCTGCAGACACTGAAAAATTTTTGGGCAGGTAAACTTAGTTTTAAGCGGGAAATTGTCATCTTTTAACAATGTTGCTTTGGAGTTGGCAGTTACCTGAAAAAGCTTCTCTCCGACTTTTCAGGTTGGGAAGATTTACTTCTTTTTATAAAAAAAAGCATTTCGAGTGGTAGCAAAGAGGTTGCTCTTGCAGCAGTAAGTTGTCTACAAGCAACTGTTATTTCTCATTGCCAAAAGGTATGTACTACTATTCTAAATTGACATTCCTTATCTTCTTCTAAATTGATTTTAGTGATTGTCCTTTAATTTCACAACTTGTTGGAAGTAAATTTCAGGGTTATGTTTTGTCCATGTCCTTCACATAATTACATGATATTGTTTTTATTTTTATTTTTAATTATGAAAATAGGGGAATTTACCCACACCATATCTGAAGTCGGTGCTCACCGTATATGAGTTTGGCCTTCGCATGTTATCAGAATACAATAGTGTTGCAACCAGCAAGGTCAAGAAAGAGATACTCCTTGGGCTGGGTATTGCATGATCAAGCTCATTCTGATTTGTTATTATATTGAAGTTCAACCATTTGATATTTGTTTAAAAATGCATAATGTTGACAGGTGATGTATATGTGCAAGCCCAGATGCTGTTTGATAACGACATGTATTCTCAGCTTCTAGAGATTTTAAACTATGCTATTAGATTATCTGAAGATAAACCAGACATTGAAAATGTGAGTAGACACTCAGCTCACTCTTGACAGAGTTTCACATTACTACTAATCCATTTTACATGATGTTTCAGCATGCACATCTGCACATGTACATGCATGCACACTTGCATGTTTATGTACATATGCGCAGCTATTATAACTCAAAGCTGCCTGGCATTCTTGCTCAATATGATTTTGTGGTAAAATTATCTTTCTGATTAAGATAGGTTCATGGGCTTTTCAGGGTATTGTTCCACCTGTACAGCGTGCTGTGCTTGATGTTTTGCCCCTTCTTCGACCAACTGGAGAATTATCTTCAATGTGGTTTAATCTTATTAAGGAGCTAACAAATTATCTTCCTGGGTTTGATCCTTCTTTAAATGATAAAGCTCCTGTACCACAAGCTAGCATTGAGTCTGAAAGTCTAAAAACCTCATCTCAAGAAGAAGCTGGGTTCATAATAGTATCCAAAATTCCGTATGCAGATGCTTCAACAAAACTAAACTCTGATAGTTATAGTGGTGCAACGACTAATTTTGCGAGTAAAAGCCAAATTCAGCTTCTTCATTCAGTAAATTTTTCTACTGAGACTGCGACAAGTCGTCTTTTTGTGCAAAAGCTTGTGCCTATTCTGGTAGATCTTTTTGCATTGGCTCCCGCTTTCGAAAAGATGAATGTGTTCCCCGATCTTGTTCAGGGATTGGGAAGGTATTGCAATTAGATATGTGTGTATATTCTGTTGTGAGAAATTATATTTAATTTTATCTTCATAGTGACAAGTTTACTCAGTTTAATGATTGGTAAGACTAGTAATGTGCTTCATCAGTGTGTACTATGTGAATCTTAACGGTTTCTCTGTCAGAAATCTGCTATTCCGTCCTGGTTTGGTATTCTAAAAAGAAAACAATCAGTTCATTCTAAAAACCAAACTAGACTATTAAGGGATGGAGGGAGTATTATTTTTATTATTCAGGAAGTTATTGCAATAGTATTTTACTGCTTTAAAAATATTATTTTTGTGAGATTGCATTTGGGCAACTTTTTTTTGTGTAATATTGATTTAGTCAATGTAATATTTGCTTCTAGATGCAAAGATTCCTTTATGCTGCCTAGTTTATGGGAGATAAGGCTGTTGTCAGTGCCCATCTCTTTCTTCTTTTCTATTGCATGTGTAAATGTATGCCTAGGTCCGTTAAAAATATGTGATGACAAGTCCATGTGAGCATGTTCTTATTTTTTTGGTACAGATTTGAGCATGATCTTCATCTTGCATAAAACTATTACGTGTTAAATTGATTTTTCTCCTGATTCAGTGTAAAAAGTCGTGTGACTTACAGCTTATTACATATTGCCATTTTATGCAGAATAATTAGTTGGGCTCACAAGCAATGAAATGCTTTTGCTTCTCATCTGATGCCACTTATGAATATTGAAAATTGAATTTTCTTTTATTAAGTAGGCTAGTATGAAAAATGTTGTCATTGTTCAGGTGATTATATTGGTATTCTCTGAACTCTAATGCATGTAATTTCTTTTCATCAGTCAATTGTTGACTAAGCACTTGCTTTCTAGAATTAAAATAGCTTCCATAGAGAAAACAATGGCAACGACAATCAAATCAATATTTTTTATTCCCCGTTCTATGCTCTATGCTTCACATACTTGGATTCAGCTCAAAAAATAATTAGATGGTCTTCTCCACCGTCTGTCTAATGCAAACCTACTTTGCCTTTTTCTTTACATTATCCTAAATAGTATATTTTGGTGTGAAGGTGTATGACGACCAGGAGAGACAATCCTGGTGGCCAACTGTGGAGAGTGGCAGTGGAAGGCTTCAATCGTCTATTGTTAGATGATTTAGACTTATTGAAAGGAGACTGCAAAAACAAACCAAATCGAAATCGTCTGTGGAAAGAAGTTGCAGATATTTATGAAATCTTCCTTGTTGGTTCCTGCGGTCGTGCTCTTTCTTCAGAAGCTCTCTCATCATCAGAACTTCAGGCTGATGAGCTTCTGGAAATGTCTATTCTACATGTCCTGGGTGAGAAGATTTTGAAGGAACAAGTTGATGCTCCATCTGATGTAATTTTTTCCTCCCACAATGCTCGTTTGATTTTTCTTTGTTTTAACACGTCCATAAAAATTTAATCTTGCTTTGCAAGAATACTTCCCTCTCCTAGTTTTTTAGCTGAAGGTTGCTTGCAATGATGGAAATGAAAGTCATTAACAAGCTTGGCATCATTGTGCATACTACACTTGCGAACCCTGCTTTCAGAATATATATTAATACTGGCTTATAATCTTCATTTTCATGTAAGCAGATTCTGCAACGACTAGTTTCGACACTGGATCATTGTGCATCCAGGACGAGTTGCTTACCAGTTGTGACAGTGAGGCTAATTCCTCCACACTGCAGCAGGTTCTCTTTGACTTGCTTGCAAATGATATTTTCCATCTGCAGGTAATTCTCACTTGATAATGGTTTTCTAGGACTGGTGTCAGAGGTGGAATAGCCATGGCTGCTTTTTGTACATGACTGCACCTATAGTGGGACCTATATGGAATTCTGGCTCTTCCTCTCCCCGTCTTTGTCATATTTTTAATTGTAAATGATAAATGATATATCAATACCAGAAGAATGAATACATTAGTGAAATTTATATGAAAAACTATGAACTCGACTTAGAAGAAAAATAGCATTAGAAAACAAGAGAAGCATCTATTATAATGTTTTTTCTGATGTTTTCTCTATGTTTTGTGCAGCTACACAGGTCCAGATGATTGGCACTCAACACGATCTGAAGTTAGTAAAATTGCAATTGTCGTGCTTATGAAGAGATGTGAATACATACTAGAACAGTTTTTGGTCGATGAAAAAAATCTAGGTGCGTCTTTTTTCTTCTTGTAAGATTAATGTCCTTTCTGAATCATTTTTTATATCAAGAGATGCTTTAACAACCGACCCAAAAGAATAGATTCTTTAACGATTAATTTTGCCAACAGGACCTGAAATACTAAGTTTTGCGTTGTACTTGATTCTATTTCACCAGACTTAGATATAAGTTTACATAATGAAAAGCTGGGGTTGGACTCCAACAATTTGGTAGGTTGCGGACTTGGAGCCAGACTCTTCCTAGTCAACTCCAAAAATCGGACTTTCGGTCCTACTTCTAAGAAGTTGAAAACAGTAATCTTGTGCCCCTTGCCTTCAATTGTCAAACCTCACAGAGATCAAATCCTTCTTTTTCCACAACCCTTCTGGGTACCATTTTATTTCAGTATCATCATCTTTTGCTGTCTCAAAGTTTCAAACTTGCTAAATCAGAGTTTTTGAAAGTGAAGTCTTCATTGTCTCACTCTCTGTGGCAAGAGATCTGTGAGATTTGGTTCATAGTGAGAGGTTTCTTCCACCACTTTTTTCTTTTCTTTTCAATTTGTCTAGGAACATCTCGAATTGTTGGGAAAAGGTGCTACCTTTTTTTTGATAACGAGGGGTGTCCGAGTCCTTAGGATCCGATTAGAAGGGGCAGGGCAACTGACCTCTTAGAGCACCGTACCCTGCTGCCAATCCCTTCAGGTGCATACAAGGCCCACCCATCATATGCACCAGGTAACTCTGGATATAATCCCGGGTGGGTGGCCAACAGAGTGAGTGTTTGAACTCAAGACCACCGAAGCATGTCCTGGCCATCACACCAATACCCCGTTGGTGAAAAAGGTGGTACTTGAATTGATAAATAGCTTGTATGTTGTATATATCTTGAAGGCTTGAACGTGAGTCAAAGTCATGTTTGAATTGGACTGATATTTAGAGTAGACTTCAGAATTTGAACTTGGACTTTGCCCAAGTCTGAGTCCACAAGTCTGGCAGCAGCTCTATTAAAGATCATGCAACATTCTTGTAAAGGAACTTCGCAATTTAAAAGCACTAGTTGGTTTTGCAGGTGAGCATCCTCTACCGGCACCAAGAATTGATGAGATCTTGTATATTCTTCAAGAGCTAGCTCGGATCGTCATTCATTCAGACACAGCTTCGGTGCTTCCTCTGCGACCATATATGAAAGAGGGTTCATCATGTCTAGAAAGTCATGATTGCCGTGCTCATCTCCTGATTCTATTTCCAACACTTTGTGAACTTATAACTTCAAGGTACAGAAAAGCAACTTGGATCTTTGTATACTGCCCGCATAATTAACCATCTTTCTCATAGAACTTATTTCTTACTAAAAGCAAGTTGGATCCTAAATCAGCTGTGCATGGTTGGCCATCTTTCTCACAGCTTCTTAGATTTTGCAAAAGATGTCTTGCCATTTTATGCAAACTAGATGCCTACTTCAGAAAACAATTTAGTGGTTTTTTGCGAGCAACTCTAATTATACTAAACATTACTCATTCAAAATTAGAATAATGAAAATTTCTAATCGAAGTGTTTCATATTTCTATATCTCCCGAGAACCCACATTTTGGGCTAGTAATCCCTGTTGTACACCTTTTCTACTTAGGAAACAATGTAATTTTTTTATTACTATAATTGGTAGGAATCTTAACATACCATTTTAACCAAAAACCCACAGGGAGACCAGATAGGTTTTTGATAATTGGAAGCGATCTGAATCCTGTCATATACTTTGAACCAAACAACCCACAAGTGATCGCATAGGCAGTATTTACGAGTCAGTCATGGAAGAAAATGCCACTTTTGCAATCTGTTATAATCTTATAACCACCTATATGCCCTGCTTTTTCTCATGATGTTGGACTTTTTGAGTTCCAGTGGCTGTTGGAGGCAAGAAGTTTGCATTGTCTTCATAATTTTCTCTCTGCTTGACATTTAGATTATGGAAATAAATGATCACCAGTCACCACATTTGTGAAGGTGGCTTTCTATGTCCGGTTTTTTCGTCTCTCTTTGGTCATGTGGTCATACAGTTAATTTGGACGCAATTGAAGTGACCTCATAAATATGATTCCAGTGTTTCTAGATGATTAGAATCTAACAAAATGAATATATGGGGGCTCTTTCGTTATAAAAGTTCATGGGAGGATTGCTAATTCTCCATGAGAACATAGGGTAGCTCCAGAATTCGCGAAAAGTGAATTTCCTTTGCACTAAAGTGATTTGCTAGAAGGTAAGGAATCAGGCACTATTCTAGCCGAATTCTTAAATTCTAGTTGTCTGCTAAATATTTTCATTTAAAGCAAATCATGGATTTGGTCAATCATTCACGAGGCCCTGAATTTCCAGACAAATACTATCATATATTAAGTGTAAATTTTATTGCATAAAAAAAACAAAAATATAACAATCTAAGCTCCTTTTTAGGGCAGAAAAAGACAAAACTGTAACTAATTTAAACTACAATTGTCCTTCTACTGTAAAAGAAGCATGTTAGAAGTTCTCTGGTTGGTGGGAGAATGGGAAATAAGACTAACTGATGTGCAAAAAAATTGTTTTTGAAATGATGCAATTAACGTGGGATGGGGGCAGTCACCCTAAATTCCCAGCCAAACAGCCTCTTAGTGCAGATCAAAGTTCCTACTAGGCCTTTCTACAATGCCTTGACATTGACTAGATTACTTTCAAAGTTGGATTTTCCTTACTGTACTGAAGTCGTAATTCTACTTGACTTTGCTGTATAAAAAAATTCTACCATACTTTGAACTGCGATTTGCTGGCACCCATGTGGATTTATAAGTGGCATATCTGACTTGGACGAAAACTACCAAAATGCTCCTTCTGTGGTGAATTTCCATATATATAATGTAGTAGAAATTATTGACGGTTAGTATTACGTTTAACAAGTTTTTTCGCTTTGGACTTTTGTTTTATTTATCTGTGAGTGGTTTGTCCTTACTAGTGTTTGGAAATCCATGAGGCCAGATTTGATGTGAAATTTTCCAAAAGGCAAGGCATGAAACTTGAGGCTAGATGTGTACATCAATTTTAATGTATAAGATTTAAGAAATGCATAAAATTGGGGGGAAAATATAAATATACACAGAAATGTTATTCAAGATACTTCTGATAATCCAAGGCAACACTAAATGTTTCCTGCATATGTCAACAAAAAATTTTTGTTTAATACTGCCCTGGATTATAAAAAACTGCTTCTTTTTCAGTGTGAAAATAACAGACCATAAATTATTTTTAACTTAAGGAAACTTGAGGCTAGATGTGTGAGCCTCATTACATCAATTTTAATGTATAAGATTTAAGAAATGCTTAAAATTGAATATACACAGAAATGTTATTCAAGATACTTCTGATAATCCAAGGCAACACTAAATGTTTCCTGCATATGTCAACAATGAATTTTTGTTTGACACTGCCCTGGATTATAAAAAACTGCTTTGAAACTAACAGTTTTCTTTTCAGTGTGAAAATGACAGACCATAAATTATTTTAACTTAAGGAAATATACGAAATTCAAATTGATGAAGGAAAATAAAAAACGAAAATTGAAATTAAAATAGATAAAAAAATGGAAAATAATGCCTTTCCTCAAGGCTTGTGCAGGTCAGGACTCAAGAGGGACACATGCATGACATGCATGTCTTGTGACGGCTGTGCCTCAGTTCCCAAGAGGCATTATTAAATTGATACAAAGGCATGTATCCATTAACTAAAGTTCTTGTTAATGGTGCTCATCCCTTATAGTTAATGGAATGCATGGTAAAACTGATACCAAGAGGTATGCCTTGTAAATTCTTTAAAAAGGCTGAATGCCAAATATAATATGCCTGATTAATGGAATGCATGGTCAAATTGATGCCAAGAGAACTTTAGTTACTAGCGTTTTTGCTTACTGCTTTTGCTCAGTTGTATTATTCTGAAGCTGAGTGGAAGATGAAAGCTAGAAGATATTGGTCTAGTTTGTTAATCAGAATTGAAATGTAGCTGCTAATTGTTTGCCTAATCATATTCAGAATTTGGCAAAGTAATTTATTATATACAACCTGTTTGCAGGGAACCGCGACTAAGGGAATTTGTGCAAGTTTTGCTTAGACTTATTGCTGTCCAACTAGATCTGCAAAAAAATAGATCACCTGAGTAGGGAACAATGAATTTTTGAAATTAAATTTACGGAGTAGACTGAACAATCTCTGTGGAAGTGGTCTGTACTTCTTCCTATCTTCCTGGTGAAATCAAATTTCTTGTTGGATACTTTTCCTGCCACATGAGGTACCTATGAATCCTTTGAAGATGTTTTCGGACTCGGTGATCCAAACTGGCTCAAGCAGTTGGAAGCATCTGAAGTTAATTCAACAACATTACTAGATGTTCCCGCAAGAATTATTGTCACACAATGACTAGCAAAGGTTTCCAAGTATAGAGTGCAAAGGTCCTTGTATGATTCAAGCTTTGTGCTGACACTGCATTCAGAAGTCCTTTCCAAGTTTTGAAATTACAAAACAAAGTGTACCAGTCAGACTTCTATACAGGTGAAACCGAAAGTGTTAGCAGAGTTGTGAGATTGTCGTTGTAATCATTTTTCACGTAATGAAAGGGGAAGGATAATTGTTTAACTTGTAGATGTGCATTTGTTATCCTCATCTGTAATTGATTTTCTTCTGTTTTGGTTTTTGTGGGTGCTGTGAGTTTGAAGAACATATTTGGTCATTTTATTCATCTATTTTAAATTTGTATGTTCACTATGCGCCTTCCAAATGTTCCATTAGTTGGAAATCTTGTCTTTGATATTTTTGGCAATGCACTCCATGAAAAAATGTTTTTTGAAACAAGCCATGAAAATTGATTTCAAGAATAGTCCTACGGTCATCTCTAAGATGACAAACCAAGCATCATACTTCTGGCGGGTAGTCCTGGACACATTCTAGATCAGGGCCTTGTATAAGTGGTTGATTCTGGTGAATGACACGCTCGATTTGGAGTTACCTCATGTTTTAGGCATTCACATAACCTGCATCTTCCCCATTCCATTCTGACTCCGAGACTGCTCTCCCATTAACCTTACAAATACTCATCTCCCACCACTGCCCTCAGCCTCTTGACTCCTCTCTTTATCACCCCGCTCAGTGACCAAGGATATACGGCACCAATGTATAAAAAATGGATATATGCCACCATCCGCAGCTGGCACATTCCCCTTGTTCCTATTGACTTGCAATTTAAAGAAACTAGTGGTTGTTTATGAACTCATAGAAACTACAGCATAAGAGTTTTCTTATGGAAATTGCATCATAAGAGTTTTAAGATTTAAAACCATATTGATCTTAACTACTTTAAACCATATTGAGATCTTTAATTTTGTAAGAAATGTTGGCAACATGTATTTTCAAACATCTATGCAAATCCTGTGTGATTTTTTAAAGGAGTTACGTATTGGTCTATTTTCTTACGCTGGCTCAATTAAGTAGGTATTCCAGTAGGCTGAGAACCGGGCATCGTAGACTCCTGCCGGAAGTCAGGTGCTTCAAGATACAGGGGTGGATTAGTTTACTAGATTTGTTAAGATTAGGCTAGTGTATCTCTACTGCTGCTAGTAGTAATTAGGCTGCTCCTACAGAGTCTAGGTAGACGTCCATAAGGTTGTAATGGAGGATTTGGCTGATATGAGCCATTTAGCCATTCCCCTTGTCTAGAAATCCATGACATGAGTTCAGCTTTGGGTACTGCCAGCCACCATATCTAGCCAAGAGTTCTTCCTGATGGAAAAAATTTGAAAAGTTGACGGTAGGGCCACCATATCTAGCCAAGAGTTCTTCCTGATGGAAAAAATTTGAAAAGTTGACGGTAGAGACACCCCAGGTGAAGGGTCTAACCAAGATACGCGTTTTGATCATGTCTATATCACTGTTTAAAAACAGGTTTTTTACCAAATAATATTTTAAAAAATAATTATCAATTGGGAAAGAAGGAAAAATATTTTTCGATCCAATTATATGATAAGTCACGCAGGCCCAAGATATTTTCCAATCCAGTTATCACTGTGTGGTCTTTTTTTTTTACCGTGACCCGAAAGGTGTCACTTAAATCGACATCTCCCTCCTATAAAGAAGAAAGACATCGTTTTAACTAACGTCTTCCCTTTTATTTAAAAATTCTAAAAATACATCACTTAAAATGACACCTTAGTGTCCCATAGTGTATTTCCTAAAGCAAATTTATCCCAACTCTCTGTACATTAGGCAATTGATGGTCGTTTGTTGCCGTACATGGAGAGGGCATGCTTTGACCACTCCATATGCTTGAAGTATATCAGGATTGATAGGCTTCTCATACTGCCCTAATTGAGAGATGGCGAAGGGAGACACAGAACTTTCACTTATATTTTGGAAAGATGACTATTACTTCGCAAGATGTAGCTATACTAAAAACAAAGAAAATGAGCTGGATTCGAGCCTAAACTGAGCCCCCACATAGGAGATTCAAGCTAAATTCGGTTGTTACCAATCCTTACTTGGCCCAATTGAAGTTTGTCAAATCATGATTCAAATTTAGTTGATCTTGCCATGACATGTCAAAATTGTAGCCCATGACCATAAAATTTTTCTTTGGAACCCTAATTTGAATAACTAGTTTTTTTATTCTTCATACTAAACCCTACCCCTAAACTCTAAAAGCTAAGTATTTAATTCTTTCGTCTAAGAGTTGTGTATATTCTTCTGTCGAACTCTAACCCCAATCCCTATAAACTACTTAGTCCATTTTTCTGTCTAACTACTTGTGTGTGTTTGATTGATTGAATTTTTAACTATTTACTCGCAATCGCACTAGACTACGTATGGACTAGTGAAAATGAGGTCGAACCCAAAAGACTTGGTTGATTAACCTAATTCTAATGATTTAATTAACTAAAGAAATAAACTTTAATAAGAAATCAGATGAATATCAAGGTAGCGAATCCACCACTAAATATGCAATTACTACTCTTAATTATTATTTCCACAAATTGATATGATACAATAATTTATGTTCTTGGCAGGACACATAAATTACCAATGAATGGACTACACGTTCTTGTCCAGACACAAAAAGTTCATCCACAATAAATTTAATATAATTAACTCTATCCTTGGTCAGACATAGAATCAATCATAATTATGTTATTACTAGACACATGAAATATCAAGATCAAATTCCATTAATCATCATTAAGTCTCGGTCAAAGCACTTAAGAGGAATAACAATAAAATTGTACTAAGCATAGAGAATCATTATCAACTTTCACTAAATTAAACAATCAATAGTAACAAATACAAATCTAGGGCTTCATCTAGCCTTGATAAAGAATTTGGCTAGACATAGAAATAGGAGAAATAAATAGCCTGATTCGTTGGAGTCATTTGGCATTATTCACCGAAAACACTATTCACTATGCACTATAGCAATTCCACTGTTCATGGTTACCATTCATCATCCCCTCCAATTAGCCCGAAAGTACTATAGCACTGCTACAGTACTGTAGCAGTTCGCAAATCAACCCAAAACTCGGTGTTTCTCTTCCCATTTCTTCCTCATTCTCCCCTTCGGCCAACCCAAAACAGCTCCGAAAGGGGCTGGCTTTTCCGGTGAGAGTCCTCTTCCAAAAGCTCTGTTTTCTCTCCTTTCCTCCTCTCTTTTGTTTTTATTGTCCAAATGGAGCACGATTCGAAGAGGAAGGCTTTCCTAATCTACACGCCTTTTTTTTTCCTTGCCCATGGCCGCTGTCTGTTTCGCCGTGAAGCCCAGGACCACTGTCGTCTTCTCCTCCGCCGCCAAGCTCGCCATAGAGACCCAATGGCCTTGAGCTCCGTCCACTGTCGATCGCCATGACCCATCGTCGGCAGCGCCTAGAACAGAGGTCTCGGTCTGTTCGACTGAAACACCCGAGATAATGGCTCGGGTTTCTTCAAGTCTTTTTTTTTCCTTTTTTAAAATTTTTCATGAACCGAACCGAACAGCTGACCCGATGAACCGGTTTTTTCTCTTTTGATGGGGCTAAAACCCGCTGTAGCGATCTCCTCCATTGGATCTTTGATCTCTTCTCAGAAACTGTTTGGTGCGCATTCATTTTTGGCGATATGCATCGGGAACTCCCAAAGCCACATAAATAAAATTAAATATTAAATTAGACGCATAATGAAATATGAATCCATTAAATCTAATTAACGTATCTAAATTAATTAATTAAATGCATTTATTTATTAAACTCTTAATTACTCACTTAACATAAATAACCATTAATTATCCTTACTTTCACTAAGATTATGACTAACCTATAAATAGAAATGCATATAAAAATGTGAATATTTTGTAACTATCAGTGTTCATACCAAACCCTAACACCAAAACCACCTAAAAAGTTCATATTTCATTGTTTTATCTAACTAGTTGTGTCTATTCTTCCATACCAAACCCTTAACTTAAACTCTAAAAATAATTTATTTAATTCTTCTGTCTAACTAGTTGTGTGTATCCTACCATCTAATCATAACCCTAAATACTAGAAACTATTTATTTAATTCTTCAATGCAAGTAGTTGTGTGTATTCTCGGTACCAAACCCTGACCCTAAACCTAAAAATTAGGTGTTTGATAGTTTATTCGTCTTTCATACCACTTAAGCATTAATCCATGCTATTCACTATTGAATTATTAATAAGGTCAGATCCTACTTCGTTTACCACCTTTCTTCTCGTACTGAACCTTCACCATGCATAATCAAATTTCTTCTCAAGTAAAATCAGACCTTTCACATAGCAATTCCAACTGTTTTGTCACAGCTTAGGTTTTCTAAATCATATAATTAAATTGATGAATGATCAGAGTTTTGCATCCACATGATAAAACAAAAGTCACTTGAAAGACACCTGTACTATGACTCTTGATTTTACTGTTGGACTCATAGAAAATAGTTCCATATATAATATTATTACAAAATGCCCATTCCAAAGGTAATCATTTCTCACGAACCAGAATTAAAAGACAATAATACAATTAATAGATTGATCTAACATTTGCACTACAGTATTACATTTAAATTGAGTACAGGAAAACCTTACTCCATTGGAGCCTCCACAAATCGCCGCCAAACTATCTACAAGTTACCTGCATCGCCGAGGATGCATGATTGATATTTGATAATACTCAGCAAGATGAACTTATAAATAATTCACAATTTAACAATACAATGAAAAAAATTAACTAAACAAGTCTAGTGCACATATAATTTCATCATGAATCCACACATCAGATAATCATAACAACCGTGAAACACCTTTCTCGAAGTCCATCACATCACTTAATCTCAGTCTTAAATGCATGACATGGGAGACAATGATTCTCATATCAATGCAAATCATTATGTGCCATCCAGCCTCCAAGGGATCCTTTATTTATCCTTCACTGAAAGGGATCCTTATTTATCCTTCATTGATATCTATAAATTGTAGCCTCTATTATCATTGATTTGAAGCAACCTCTTTATAAGCTAGCATCCTGCAGGGTATCCATAGCCTCCTTGGGCTAATAACCCATCTATCCTCCACCAATGTATTCCCTTAGTTACCTTGTGGGATCCACCAGTTTGATCAACCACATACAATACACATCACAGACATATCCTAACTATCACCACACTCCTTATTCACTTTATGGCATTAGTAAGGTTTATAAACAACAAAGCCAATTAAACCATACATGTGGATTTGGGAACATATGTCTCATACCACAACCAATCCTTACCCACCAGAAATACCTATGTATGGTTAGGTATTCACTAGCTCAAGACCTTATCTTACTCATGTACAAGCCATCCATGATCACTGAAAGGATTTACAAAAGCTATTAAACACGTAGCACTTTGGAACATTTTAGCGACTTCCATGAGATCTAAGATATTTCATAATCCTTTCAGGAGTAGTTCACTACTTCCCTGTATGTACTTCAGTTAGGTTTAGAATAAAAAAGATAGCAGCTCAACAACTACTACTATTTATCAAAATATTGCACCATTGATAAGCCCTTCGGCTGACCTAGAAGCACCTCCACGAAGACCTCCATCTACATAAAAATGGGATTCTAGCCTCTAGGAATTGATTCTCCAACTCCATTTCTTCACTTACATCATTCCTTAGATTGATTCATCATTAATTCAGCTCCAGCACCTTAGTTATAACTCGTGAATATTTAGACAAGCATATGATAACTCATCACATGCCACTCATTAAACCCCATTCCTTATCCTACCCCTTACTGACCGTTCAAGTCTCTATATCTTTACACATTTTTATACACCAATTAATTAAACTCTCCTAAGTATTGACATTTAGTTTAGTTATTAGTTAAATACTTGTACTGTTGATTACCAAGGAGGTGGTGACAATAGAACGACAGTTGAGTCTTATGTGAATTCCAATCTTATTTCAACTCTAATCCCTACTATAACAATTACAACAATGAATCCAACTTAAACATAATACACAAACCAAATATGCAGCACATCCTTCTTTAATTTCCTTCCAAAATAAAAAAGGAATATTCATTTCCATTTCTCTACAAAAGAACACAATCCTCAACTATCCAATTTCATGCTCAACACATGTATTCAATCAACCCTTAACATGTTAAAGTACTGAGCTATGTATAGGTTAAATCCTACATGATTCCTCCAGTCTTCTTGTACCATTTTCCAAACCGCGGCAAATTTCTATCTTTTCCACTAAATATCAAGATCCATCTCCCTCTCATAACATAATCAAACCTCTCTCAAAGGGAATCGAACTACTGTCCATGAGAAAATGCGTTTAGGACTCGGTTTGGCTCTTTTATATCTCAATTAAACGCATTGGAACCCATTTGCAATTAGCCGCCTCATAACACACTATCGGATAGCACACTGAACTTTATACTGTCGAGCTACCCTCTGGCTAGCAAACAGTGCAATTTTTTACATTGTTATCCCAGCTTCAAATGAGCATAACTTTCTCTCCCAAAATCCGATTTATGCATTTTTTGAACCATTACAAAGGTTTCGATGAACACTATCCAAAAATACATCCACAAATATGTTTAATGGGTTCCACAAGGCTTTTTTGCTTATTAATTCTTTTTCCATTACTTTTCTAATTTATAGAAGACCTGGAAAATGTTGGACCATTATATGTTGTCCCACATAAATGAGTTTAAGGTTTGATTTAACCACCCTTTTATAACCTATTAAATCAAATTGAAATCCATTTGGGAGTCCACCGACCTCAATTACACATTGTCGGTTACTTGTTGGCTAACCACTCTAAACCCTAAGCCCAAACCCCAAACCCCTAAACCTCTAAACCCCTGATCCCTAACCCCTAAAACCCTAAACACTAAAATCCTAAACACTAAACCAAACCCTAAAACCCAAAACATTAAACTCCAAGGTTCAACCCTAAATCAGGGGTTGGCGTTGAGTGTTTGGTCAGGATTTAGGGTTCAAGGACAGTATACCCTAAACCATAGGCTCAAAATTGTAAACCCAAAACATTAACCCCAAGTTTCAAACCCCAGACCACAAAAAATCTATACAAGAAATATTAAACATTAAAACGCACACCCAAAACTCTTACTCCAACCTCCAAACTCTAGTGCACAAACCCCAGCCCCCAAACCATCCACCATAAACCGTCAATCCCAAAGCCTTAATTTACGGTTGAACCTTGGAGTCTAACATTTTGGATTTGGGTCATGTGGTTTAGGGTTTAAAGTCTAGGGTCAAGGGCTTGGAGTCGAGGGGTTTCATTATAGGGTTTAAGGTTTAAGGTCTAAGGTCTAGGGTGTAGGGCCTAGTATTTGGGGTCGAGGGTCTATGGTCGAGGTTTGGGATCTAGGTTTTGGGTTATAGGGTTTGGGTTTTCGGTTTTTATGTCTAGGGTTTTGGGTTAGGGTTTTAACCTTTAGAGTTTGGATTTTTTTTGTAGGGTGTGTGTGGGCTTTAAGGCTTGGTATTTAGCATTTGGGTTTTAGGGTTTACGGTTTAGCATTTGTAGTTTAGTTTTTAGGGTTTTGGGCCTCATACACGGATACAAATTAAAGCAAACAATCGCAAACACGAGATTTTTACATGGAAAACCCCACGGAACACTCCATCCAAATGAAACCATGCATTATGTGAACGAGTACAAGAATTACCGAATACAGACAACTTTAAAGAATTTGTCTTAATCAATGCTCGGCTGGTTCCACTTACCACTTCTACGAGACTTTGGCACTCTGCCCCAACATCCACTTCTCCTCTTCATCTAGTTCATCAAACTCCACACAGAGAACAATCTTCAGTCAATCATCTTTGTGGCAACTTCTCCTCGCATCTCCCAACTATAGATTAATTTTAAATAATCATGTTGGTCTCTCAACTTTGCGAAGGCATAAGTATTAAGATGAAACCAACTATTTTAGGGTTTAAAGGATTTAACTTTTACAGTCTAACCCAACAGAAGATCATCAAGGGTTCTCTCAAATCTGATTTCTCTCTCTAAGCTCTCTTGAGATTTTTTTCAGCCTCTCCCTATTTCCGTCCTCATTCTTATGGCATGCGTCTAAGTGGGTATTTAAAGACAAAGTGGTGTGGGAAATACTCCTTCTTGACATGGAATAGAATCTCTCAAAGATAGAATAAAATTATCTTTCCCCGATTTTCAATTATCCTATTTCAAAACTCTTTCTTGATTTGCAATTATCCTATCATGATTCTTTCCATTGGAATGCCATGTTTTCCATCTCTCAAAGATGGAATAAAATTATCTTTCCCCGATTTTCAATTATCCTATTTCAAAACTCTTTCTTGGCATCATCGGCTATCAAGGTTTATATGAATTGCAGTGGGAACAAAACGAAAAAAATGAAAGCTTTTTTATTAGGCATATACCCTACTTGGGCACTTAATTATTCTTCCCTTAAAAATTAAGCCTATTAATCCAAAGTGAAGTGTGTGTATAGTGTACATGTTTACAAGTCTTATTCTGTCTTGAATCTTTAGCATGAAGTCTTCAATGACTCATCCTAATTCAAAAAAGTATCATACTTTACACACTTGTGTAACATACTTTTGTTCACCGAAACAACCCAATGCATACATATGACCAAATATGTTCTAACAATCTCCCGCTTTGGCTATTTCGTGACAAAACTGTACAAACCTTTAGCAATAAAAGAATAACATTACAACTCTATAGTGGATAATTCAGTCTTGACAAAGATCCCTCCAAACATGACATAACTCAACTCTCCCCATTAACCTATGACACACATATCCTAATGTGGTGTGGTCTTCAACATGTAATCAACATGCACATCACAAACAAACATACTTGCATAGTACTGTTGAAATACTGCAATTGCTGATGGTAAAAAAAACTTTATTCTCGATAATACTAGTCTCTATGTTATTATAGTTAACTACTTTGGAGCCATCTATTTGCATTTTAGGCACCAAATATTGTAAAAAGAATTCATAAATCTACATCTCTCAACCATATTCTTACAATGATTTAATGAGATAATTATGTACAGATATATCATAGCTTTATGATGGTAGAATAGGTTTTGAGTAATACATTTTTTTGTGACTCACGAAGGTGTATAGGATGCATAAATTAGCATAATTAAAATTAATCGTACTTATAGATCAAAGCACAAAAGGAATAACATAGTGCAGGAAGTAAAAATGCAAGAAAAAGTAAACAAAAACATTAAACATGGGCACCGATCTTAGTACACATGAATAACAAATTCTCCTCTCAGTCTTATTGCTATGAGGAAGAGAGATTAGCCACAGGTCCACATGGGCCACATCCTATTTCACAATGTCTAACACAAAATTATCAAAGTGAAAGTACGACACCCGCGAAAAACAACAACATAAAAGCATAAAAAGATCAAATACCAAAGATGGGGCTCATCAACGGAGGACACACTCGAGACCAGCAGGTAGAAGGCCCGACAAGGCAAATACCAACGAAAAATAGGAAATAATGATTTTTTAGCCGAGTGGACAGTTTTGTGCATGTGATCGACGACTCCTAGTGACGGCAAAAATTCTAGCGGATTTCAGTGAGCCGGATAGAAAATGCTTCCTCATATGAGAATAGAGTTCGGGGGAATTTACCAAATAATATTTAAAAATTACCGATCGGGAAAAGTTAAAAAATAATTCTCGATCCAGTTATCAGACCAGCCATGCATGTGCCAGCATGGCATTAGCCTTGCGCGGGCTCTTTTTTTTACCCTGACCCGAAAGACGTCAGTTGAACTAACACCCTTGCCTCGTCGCTTAAACCGACGGCTTCTCTTCGAAAGAGGACCTTCATTTTTTAACTACAAAAATACAACAACATAATGTAAAATGTAAAACTTTTAAAACCTGATAACACAGTATAATCAACATAAACAATAACATATAATACAAATTATCATATGATCAGTAAACTTGTCACATAAATAAAATAGAACGTCTATTACAAGGTTAAATTATAATATATAATACAAATCCTCATTTCAATCAACTCTCCTTCCTCTATTCCTACCTTATCCTCATCCCAGAGCTGGAATATGGTCAAGCTTGACATCATATATAACATCTGAAGACAAAGGAGCCTAACGTAGAGCACAAAGTGCACGCTATCACTTGGTATATACTTTCAAAGAAGGGGGACTCTCAACTGGATTGAGCAACACATCTAGAACAACTAGTGGTGGGGTAAAAGAAATCATGTTGGTTGATGATGTCATAACGTCGGGCGAAGCTGATATAGATTGAGAAGCCTCAAAAGGATGATCACCCTGTAGTCCCAATATCTCTATCGTAACTGGTTGAAGCAATGACACGCTTGCAGGAACTTGTGTAGAGTAATCATGTATCGTTTGACATGCCGCTAATAGGATTGGTCCACCAAAGCTCCATGACACTAAGCAAGTGTCTGATCTACACATAAAATATGCATTTTCTTGTCTCCTAAACTTATGATTATGCTAGTGTTTGGTTAGAATTACTACTACTTTAATATGGTTTTAGGTTTTTGTAGGAAACAAGAGTAATACACAGAAATGAGGTGAAAATAGACTTCAATGGTTAGATCATCATAAATTTGTGTACAAATCTTAGATTGGACTGATTTAAGCTTCATGTTAAAATTCAAGAAGTCATCTTTCCAACGCCACCAACTACGCATAATTTGGAGTTCGGAGCAGAAAGTTATACCCATTTGAAGTTTATAAATAGTAACTACGATCGATCGGCCATTCAACGCGATAGATCGGCCATTCAACGCGATAGATCGCCAGAGCCGCAAAGCAGTATTATTGAAGGAAATGATCGATCAGCACCAAAACAATCGATCATATCTACTAAAATTTTTGATCCGCGCAAGATAGTAACTATGATCGATCGGTATTATACAGCGTCGATCGGCAGAACGATCGATCGGCAGGAAATAACGAAGGAATTACGATCGATCGGTAAGCGAACAATCGGCAATACGGAGCGATCGATCGCCGTGTGCGGTAAACCGAAATAAGCCCTATTTCGATTCGGATTTGGAAGGGGACTTCGTGGTTTCTCTTCAAACATATGAATAGGCCTTATGGGAGAATATTTTAGGCTAAACCCTTGGAGAATCTAGAGACCACTTTTGAGCTAAATTGGAGGCTAGAGCAAAGGAGAGAAGAAGATGAAGAATATGAAGAACATGATGGTGATTTCTCTAACAATGCGAGGCTAAACACTTTTCCAAGACGTAGATGAAACCCAATAATCTAGTTGTGTAGTTTCTTTTATCTCATCTTATGTTTTTACTCTAGTTGGTGTATAGATTTCATTGTATAATCAATGTTAATTCTCTAAAGGTTTGTTCTTTGTACTCGAGAGAGACAAGAGTGAATTCTTGTGAGTTTCAATCCGAAGAATACTTGCATATCCAAGAGGAAAGTAAGTAAACTGAGGTGTTATATATCAATAAAGTTTCATTGGTTTATACTCGAGAGAGATAGAGCACAATTCCATGTTTTAATTGTTTTATGTGTTACATCCGAGAGGAGAGCACTATATTTTGAGTTGACAAGTGTATGTCCGAGAGGAATATGTTAGCCAATTGGAAATCTTTATTCAAAAGAGAGAGAGAGAAACAAGACACTAGGTTATTGTGGTGGATTCGATGCCTTGGTCTTCTCTATATTGATTAATTTTGACTTAGTTTAGTTAAAGTTCATTGCTTTCTTAGTCTAGAATCAACACTGCTGCTTTATTTTGAATTTGGTAAAATATTAATCCATCCCTGAGGTTCGACAACCCTTTCTATACTCGCCATAGTACAATTGCCTTGTGCACTTGCAAGGGTTTTATATTTAAACGACCAAGTTTTTGGCACCGTTGCCGGGGAAGGCACAATAGTTTACTGAATTCTTAACATATTTAGTTTTTGAGTAGTCTAGTTTAATTAAGATTTTTTTTCAGTAGCTTAATTGCTTTCTTCTTCTTTTGCAGGATTAAGAGAGGACACTGATTCTCATCATCATTGGAAGGGCCATCCCTTCCCACTGTTTGCACTCTCTTAGCCTTCTTTTAGAGTAAATTTGGGTGCTTGGTGTTTTATATTTTCTTTGTGGGATTGCATGACGTGCTAGTTGTTGCTATTAGGATTGCTAGTTGTCGCTATCTAGGGCTGATGCTTGCTAGTTGTCACTATTAGGTCTGTTACAGATTTTGTTTGATTTTTATTGTGTATGCATGGTTGTCGCTCCCTAAACACCGACCTTGCCTTTGATTCTGATCCTGAGCGCCTATATAGAATTTGTAGAACTCCTAGCAAACCAATCCCTGAAATTCATCCAATGGCGGACAACATGAACCTTAAATCAGAATCCACTAATGCCTCATGCCCGTACCTTGCAAGACTACTACCGTCCCACTGCCTACACCTCCCCCTCCTGTATCCTACTTCGTGCAACCGTGGCTAATTTTGAAATTAAGCCCAACATCATCCAGATGCTGCCCACTTACCATGGCCAACTAAATGAGAACCCCTTGTTGTGTACGTCAGCACAACATCAGAGGATATCTTTCCTTAGGATCAGTTGATTGATTTCTTTGATTTATTTCTTTGCATAAGTATTGTATTGTAATCAGACCCTTTTAGGCTAATCGATAGGTAATGGGCTGAGAATGAGTGATTAACGGACATTAGGGAGTGATTTATGGCCCATCAGAGGCCCATCAGAATTGTAACAAATGGTGCACCCCCAAGGCAGCGCCATCCCTCTCCTTTATAAGGAGGGCATCTTCTCATTATTAGGGTATGCAATAAGAAAACTCTATTTCCCTTACCTATTCTTCTTCTTCCCTTCCCCTGCCGTCAAGGCCTTCCTTGTGACCCTAACCGGTCACAACACTGGTATCAGAGTAGTTCGATTGGCGGAACCTCATGCCCCCTCGCAAGCAACCAGCTTTGGCTGCTGGCACGTCCTCAGAGCAAGAGACGGCAAAAGAAAACCTCAGCCCTAGGGCTGATTCTGATTCCACTCAGACGATGATTCTTGTTGTGTTAATGGGACTCCAAGATCAACTACAAGAGCTAAAATTGGAGCGCGCTGAGGAGAAAGCCATGCGCGCTGAGGAAAAGGCCAGGCAAGCTGCCGCCATGGCCACACCGTCACCTACTCAAGTGTTTGGACCCACTTCTCGATAGGGTGGTTCTCAAAATATTGGCTGTTCACTGTTAGGCCAACCCACAGGCCACTGTTCTTCGCAAGGCATTTCGATTGAATCCATCCACATTGACTTGGAAGAGGACCGCACTGGCCTAGGAACGCGAGGCCTGGAAGGTGCACGAGGAAATTCCTCAATGACTGAACAACCACGCAATATCCAGCACGAAATAGAGGAGGAATTGGAGGAGTTCTCTGGATTTCGCAGGGGACAGAGGACCAGTGCTGAACCCAGGCTGGCCCGCTTGCAGTTTCTGAGGTACAACGGCGAGGAAGATCATGTTGAGTGGCTATACAAGGCCGATAAATTCTTTGCCTACCAGGGAACCTATTCTAACGAAGAACGACTCCGTGTCGCTGCCTTCCACCTGGATGGCGATGCCTTAGTTTGGTTTCGGGCCTACGAGAAGGAGGTTCGACGACCCACATGGGTTTCTTTTCTGACGAGTTGTGCATCCAATTTGGCCCAAACAAGTTCCAGGACTTGAATAAGATGCTTTCTACTCTGCGTCAAACTACATCGGTGAGAGCATACTACTATGATTTTATGAAAATTGCTAATCGTTTGCTGGACTGGCCAATGGCTGCACTCGTGGGGACATTCAAAAGGGGCCTGAAGCGTGAAATTGCTGATGAGATGCGACACTTCCCCTGCCAAACTATGAGAGAAGTGGTGCGTCATGCACGTATTGAAGAAGAGAAGTTGAACCGCCAACGACGAGGGGGTCTAGGAGGGCTGCCTCTGAGGCCGTACACTGGCCAGATCCCTGTCTCAGCCCCAGCGCCAGGTCCAGGTCCCAGTCGATAGGCTTTGCCAGGACCTCTACCAGGCTCTCCATCAACTCCTATTTGCCGTCTGACGACTGCCCAAATGGAGGAACGACGTGCAAAAGGACTCTGCTATAGGTGTGATGAAAAGTTTGTCCCGGGCCATCGTTGCTCTGTCAAGGGGAGCCTACTCATTGAAGAAGTTTAGGACGGAGGAGTGGATGACCCAGATGAGAGTCCTGGACTCTATGACCATGTTCAACCGGAGATCTCCGTCCATGCTTTTTCGGGTACCTTTACCCCCCAGGACCATGTGCGCCCAGGGCCAGCTGAAATGTCAACAGGTCGTAGTGCTCATCGACAGTGGGTCGACAGATAACTTCATTAATGATAAGTTGGCTCAATGCCTGAGTTGCTATGTCTCTGAATTCAAACCTTTTGACGTCTTGATTGGGGATGGAAAACACCTACGCAGCATGGGGGTATGTTCTCAGATCGAGCTGATGATCCAAGGACACTCGTTTGTCACTGATTTGTTTCTTCTTCCCACGAAGGGTGCAGATGTGGTGCCGGGAGTAAAGTGGTTACAGACTCTAGGAGATGTGATATGGAATTTCAGGGATCTAACTATGGATTTCGAAGTAAATGGCCAGCGCATACGGCTCCACGGGGCGCAGCTAGGCACGTTGCACATGGCGCAGGCGGTGAGTTCTTTTTTCAAATTTGCACCTCAAGGTCTTTTATTACAGCAGCCCGCAATTATGGATGTGGATCAATTGACCTTAACCACGAACATGCTTCACCTCCTTAATGAGCATGCCGATATTTTCACTGAGCCGTCGGGCCTGCCACCAGCCAGAGGCCATGACCATTCCATTCTGATCACACTTGGGCCCCCCCGGCCAATGTGCACCCTTATCGATACCCCCATGTGCCGAAGGCTGAAATTGAGAAATTGGTTACAGAAATGCTGCAGTCGGGTATCATACGCCCCAGTACCAGTTCTTTTTCGTCACCGGTCCTGTTGGTGTGCAAAAAAAATGGATCTTGGCTTCTGCGTGGACTATCGGGCATTAATGCGATCACAGTAAAAGATAAGTACCCCATTCCAGTAATAGAGGAGCTTGTTGATGAATTAGCAAGGGCGGCGGTGTTTAGTAAACTCGATCTGCGCTCTGGTTACCACCAAATCCATATGCAGCCGCATGATGTCCATAAGACAGCCTTTAGGACTCATGACGGCCATTATGAGTTTCTCGTCATGCCTTTTGGCTTGACCAATGCGCCATCCACATTCCAAAGTCTGATGAATGATTTGTTTTGCCCCTACCTCAGCCTGTTCGTGCTAGTATTCTTCGACGACATCTTGATATACAGCTCGTCCTAGGAGGAACATCTTGACCATCTCAGGTCAGTTTTACTATTTTGCCGGCTAACACACTTTTCTTGAAGCGTTCGAAGTGCTCTTTTGGCAGCGCACAGGTCGACTCTTTGGGTCATGTTATCTCCTCTCAAGGGGTAGCCACCGATCCTTGCAAGGTGGAGACAATGAAGTCATGGCCCACGCCAACTTGTGTGAAGTCCCTTCGGGGATTCTTGGGCCTAACCGGGTATTATCGTCGGTTTATTGAGCATTATAGACTAATTGCTGGGCCGCTTACATCACTGCTCAAAAAGGGTGCATTTGCTTGGTCGGATGAAGCCCAAACCGCCTTTGACAGATTGAAACAGGCAATGGCACATGCACCGGTATTGATTCTCCCTAATTCTTCAATGCCTTTTGTAGTTGAGACGGATGCATCTGATTTGGGCCTAGGTGCAGTCCTACTTCAGAAAGAACGACCGATTGCTTTTTACAGCAAGGCATTGTCGGGCCGGTCCTTATCCTTATCTGCATACGAGAAGGAGATGTTGGCCATTGTTCACGCCGTCTCTAAATGGCGGCCTTATTTGTTGGGCCGACGATTTCTCATTCGGACCGACCACCAACCTCTCAAATATTTTTTGGAGCAGCGGGTCTCAACTCCGTCTCAACAACGCTGGGTGAGTAAGCTTCTGGGTTACGATTATGAAGTGGTCTACAAGAAGGGCGTCTACAATACAGTGGCCGATGCTTTATCTCTCCGCCCCCAAGAAGGTGCTTGTCTCGCACTTTCAGTTCCTTGCTACCCATTTATTCCTGACTTAAGGGCGGCATATGTGGAGGACCCTCCTACTCAGGAACTGATTGATCGTATTCAGCATGACTCCTCTGCGGCAACCCCCTTCGACGGGCGCGACCAGCTATTGTTTTGGAAAAATCGACTTTGGGTGCCGGATGTAGGCGACTTAAGGCAACGGGTGATCACTCATTTCCATGATACTCCAATTGCTGGTCATGAAGGTACGTTTCGAACCTTCAAACGGGTCAGCCAAAGTTTTTTGTGTCCCAGTTTAAGGAAGGCGGTGCATGCTTATGTGGCCGCATGCGACACATGCCAGCGGGCTAAGGCATCGTCGACTTCTTTGGTGGGCCTTCTTCAGCCCCTTCCCATTCCTGACAAGATATGGGATGACGTCTCCATGGACTTCATTGAAGCTTTACCAGTGGTGGGGGGCGAGACGGTGATAATGGTGGTGGTTGACAGCCTGTCTAAATATGCCCACTTTTGTGCCCTGAGTCATCCATACTCTGCCCGTACTGTTGCTGAATTATATGTGCGCGAGGTGGCAAAATTGCATGGCATGCCACGAACTGTGGTATCTGACAGAGATAGGGTCTTCATATCCCAGTTTTGGCAGGAATTCTGTAAGTTACAGGGCACAGAACTTCACATGAGTACGGCATACCACCCCCAGACAGATGGCCAAACGGAGGTGGTGAATCGGTGCCTTGAGCAGTACTTACGCTGTTTTGTGGGGGATCAGCCCCGTAGCTGGCTTTCATTACTACCTTGGGCAGAATGGTCATACAACACGGCGTATCACACACGTGCAGGCTTCACGCCATTTGAGATTGTCTACGGCCGCCCCCCTCCATCTGTGCTATCTTATGTTCCTATCCGTTCTGCCATAGCCAAGGTGGATTATATGTTGCAGACTCGTGATGAGGTACTTTGTCAGTTGAAAACCAATTTAGCAGCCGCCCAGAACAGGATGAAGCAACTATATGACCAACGGCGTTTGGACAAACAATTTCAGGTGGGTGATATAGTTTATGTGTCAGTACGCCCCCATCGCCAAACCTCTTTGTATAGGGCTGACCAGAAACTGGCACCACGGTTTCATGGGCCTTACGCCATTGCAGCACGGGTGGGACCAGTAGCGTATCGCCTTTCTCTGCCCGCTGAGTCCTTGGTGCACCCGGTCTTCCAAGTCTCTCGCCTTCGTTGCTTCGTGGGGGATCCTCTCTTGATTGCGGGGTCTGCGCCCCCTCCTCTCATGGGTCTGGCTGAATATGATGAGCTAGTACCGGCTTCTGTTATTGACAAGCGTCGCATGCGTCATGCTGGGCATATTGTAATGGAAGTGCTCGTGGCATGGCAGGGCAAACCGTTGGAGGATGCTGCGTGGCTACTTGAGGATGACTTTCTGAATCAGTTTCTGTCTTGGTCGCATTGAGGACAATGCATTAGCGGAAGCGTGGTGGAGTGTTGTGTACGTCAGCACAACATCAGAGGATATCTTTCCTTGGATCAGTTGATTGATTTCTTTGATTTATTTCTTTGCATAAGTCTTGTATTGTAATCAGACCCGTTTAGGCTAATTGTTAGGTAATGAGCTGAGAATGAGCAATTAACGGACATTAGGGAGTGATTTATGGCCCATCAGAGGCCCATCAGAATTATAATAGATGGTGCGCCCCCCAAGGCAGCGCCATCCCTCTCCTTTATAAGGAGGGTGTCTTCTCATTATTAGGGTATGCAATAAGAAAACTCTATTTCCCTTACCTATTCTTCTTCTTCCCTTCCCCTGCCGTCAAGGCCTTCCTTGTGACCCTAACTGGTCACAACACCCCTATATGCATCTCCAAAATTTCTTAGTGGTTAACACAACCTTCAAACTCACACTGTCTGATGACCAAGTGCGCCTTAGGTTGTTCCCAGTCACTTTGAAAGACAGGGCCAAGGAATGGCTATACTTCCTTGCACACAACTCCATTTCCACTTGGGAGGAACTTCAGGCTAAATTCCTAAAGAAATATTTTCCTGCAGGGCGGACCAACAAAATTCGAAATAAAATTATCACCTTTACCCAACTACCCAATGAACAATTCCATGAAAGTTGGGAAAGAATGAAAGCCCTACTCCGGTCCTGCCTACATCATGATGTGCCCAAGTGGCAATTAGTGCAACGATTTCATGAGGGTGTATGCGATCTACATAAGACCCTAATTGATGCCTCTTGTGGAGGCACATTCATGAAGAAAACCCCGAATGATGCTTGGGATCTACTAGAGGACCTGAGTGAAAACTCTTTACACAGTACTACCCTCTATAGATCTGAAGGCTATATGCCTGGTAGGAATGCCTCAAGGGGAGGCATGTACGATGTTAAAGCCACCACGAACCTAGAACACTAAGTGGCATCCCTTACAGAGAGGTTTGACAGGTTTTTCTCTCAGACTTCATCATATAACTCAACCTCTCATGATGCCTGCACCATCTGTGCCAGCCCTATGCACACAATTGTTGACTGTCCCTCTGATCGTTTAAATATAAAACCCTTGCAAGTGCACAAGGCAATTGTACTGCAGTGAGTATTAAAGGGTTGTCGAACCTCAGGGACGGTGAATACTTTACCAAATTCAAGAGAAGTAAAAGATGTAATTTAATTAATATTAAAGAAAGCAATGGACTTTATCTAATCTAACTGAGATTTAATCAATATGGAGAAATATCAAGGCAGAGAATCCACCACTAGACATGCAATTACTACTCTCAATTATTATTAAGCATAAGTTAACATGATATGGTAATTTATGTTCTTGATCGGACACACAAATTACTAATGAATTCACTAACGTTCTTGATTGGACACGAAAGTTCATCCACTATTGTGTAATCAATCCTATCCTTGATCGGGCATAGAATCAATCACAACTCTATTATAATGCAATTAATCTTATCCTTGATCGGGCATAAAATCAATCACAATATCTAATTTCATTCATAATCAATCAAGTCTATAATCAAGCACTCAAAAGAAACTCATGAAATCGCATTAAGCATGAATCATAATCAACTTTATAAAATTAAACTATCAAGAGTAGCAATACACATCTAGGGCTTCATCAAGCCTTGACAAGGAATTTAGTTACACATAGAAAGGGAGAAAAGAAAAGCCTGTTTATGTAGATCCATCGCCATGAATCCTTCTTCTTCTTTGCTCCAAAAGACCTCTTCTCTTCCTCCTCTCTATCCTCCAATAAAGCTCTGGTTCTCCAAGGTTGAATACCCAAAACGTTCTCCCATAAGGCCTATTTATAAGTTTGAAGAGAAACCACGAAGTCCCCTTCCAAATCCAAGTCGAAATAGGTCTTGTTTTGGTTTGCCGCACACGGCGATCGATCGCTCCGTATTGACGATCGTTCGCTATCCGATCGATCACCATTCCTTCATTATTTTCCTCTGATCGATCGCTTTGCCGATCGACGCCGTATGATACCGATCGATCGTAGTTACTGTCTTCGACGATTGAAAAATTTCAGTAGATACGATCGATTGTTTTGAGGTCCAATCGTTCGTTTCCTTTAATACACTGCTTTTACGGCTATGGCGATCGATCGCAATTATATACGATCGATCGTAGTTATTGTTCATAAACTTCAAATGGCTATAACTTTTTGTCCCGAACTCCGAATTGCGCGTGGTTGGTGGCGTTGGAAAGCTGACTTCTTGAACTTTATAATACTTGAATCACTCCAATCTGATATTTGTACACGGAGTTATAATAATTTAACCATTTGAGCTATTTTTCTCTTCATTTATGTGTATTACTATTGTTTCCTACAAAAACCAAAAACTATATTGAAGTAGTAGAAATTCTAATCAAACATCAGCATAAATATAAGTTTAGGAGATAATATAATGTATATTTCATGTGTAGATCACACCCCCAAACCTACATTTTGTTAGTCCCTAGCAAAACAAAACAAAACAAAATCAAACAAAGAACTAAAGGAACTAATGTATAAAAGTAAGCACCACTTTCGTAGGGAACACGATTGCATTGAGCGTATGCAACAAGCTGTTAAACCTCTAGGTGGCCCTAGTAGGACGAGTGTTGTCCCGTGAGGGTTTGCAGCTATGGTACCCACAAACATGTATTTATGAAACTAATTAACCTAAGTGCAAAAACAAAAATTAAAACATTGCAAAACAAGCAAACCTATTATCCCAACAAATACATACTACAATGCTTAAGAAAATCAACTACATGTACTTGGTTCATAATCAACAGGAATACAGAAGTCCTTAAGTAAGTGGTTTTATTCCACACTTTCATCTTGGAAATTTTTGCTCAAATATTATATAGCATGATAATGTAAATAGTAGAAAGTGTAGAACATTGTAGTAATACATTCTAAATTTCTGTTTATACAGATCCAGTGTTACTCATCAACCAAAGAACATTAGAATCTACATAGTCATCGTCATCTTTAGGTTCATGATCGCACAGATCTGCGCGCCTCCTTCGGGTCCAACATTCTAGATTTGAGAGGATAATACACCACAGACTTTTTCTTTTTCTTTTTCTTCTCTCTTTTTTTTGCTAGGACTGTGTAAAGCCTGACTTCAAGATGCTTAGATTTAGCAATGACTCAGGCCAATGACTCCCAGCCAGTTGGCTTAGGGCATTGGGTTTTAAGAGACCGCTTCGGGCCCGAGCATCAGCCTAAGTTAATCCTATAAAGTCAAGCAGCCCCTTTTCTTTTCATTTTTTCGCATTTTCATTTTCAGCATATATATTTTCTACGCATCTTTATTCTGTCCAGGCTGTATTATACTCTCAACCTATTTCTGGTTCCAATCCCTTGCCATAGCCAAGTAAATGGTCTATCATGATCTTTTAAGCTCAACAGACAACTACACATCATCCAATGACTCTGACTAAAAGCATCCCACTGTAAATTAGCATTCAACAAATCTCTAGATGGTATTACTTTATGTACTAATATGTGTGAGTGAATTTTCTTAGTTCAAGCACCTGTTCCAAGAGGACTATAATAGAAAGGTATGCTCAGTTAAGTGTATCTATCCTCCAGTATACTTACTCACACTTCCAATGTAAATTAATCTCTTAAGAATTGTAAATTGCATTATTACGGGATAAACTATCAAAAAAACCTATGAAAAAGTACTAACAAATAACTTAAAACTACTCAAACAAATTTAATTTTTTTTATTTTCTTTTTCTGATTTTACAATGAAGCACATCCTCTCCCCCAAACCTAATATAAGCATTGTCCTCAATGCACAATGAAAGACAAAATACAATGATCATGAAAAGGAAAAAGAGAAAGAGGAAGGAAAACACTAGAGGAAGTGGACTAGAAATCCCGATCATCGCCATCACCATCGCCGGGAGGAAAACGCCATGCATGAAGAAAATCGACTATGGAGCCGAGGCGTTCCGTAATAGCATGCTGGGAGTCCATAAGCACCTGCTGGGACTGGCAAATCTCCTGCTGTGACTGGCGAATCTCCTGCTATGACTGGCGAATCTCTTGCACATGGTTAGTGAGATCGCTGATCTGCTGCTGCATCGTCGCCCATGGTGGTTGAGCAGGCTCACCCTCAGGTACCTCAGTGTGTTCCTCAAGACGGGGAGCTCGTGGCCACCCGCGTCATGTATGGTCCATCATACGGTTATACGCATCGACTCCAATGGGCCCCAGTCCATGAGATACTCGAGAATGCTCAGGAAAATGCACCCCATGAGTCAGAAATACCCGCTCTAAAATGTATGGATATGGTAACCTCTCATCTTTTCGGCCCACCATCATTTGCTTCATCCGGCCAAAGACGAATGAAGGCAGGTCAAGATCACGGCACCGAGTATCGTCGCCGAATACATAAAATAAATCAGTCATAGTTCGGTCGGCTTTCTCCTTCCTAGCCAACCATACATCATGCTGTAGAATTAAAAAGGCAAAGCGGAACTCAGCTCGCATGCTGATGGCGGCCAGGTAGGTAGAGGTCCCAGGTCCTACTGCAAACCCCATCAATCGCCCTGTGATATTCCGATACGGAGGAAACTGATATCCATTAAAATCAGGGTGATGAATCGTACCTCTGTCACACCCCATAGCACTAGCAATATCGGTGACTCGGACCCGGATAGGTTTACCACATACAACGCTCTGAATAGTCACCTGCTCTGGATTATCGTTGTCTTCAATGGTGCCATTTGCATAGAAGTCCCGAACCGGGTCCTCGTGGACCATTGCGAATGCATTTTGCCTTTTTGCAGCGATATGGGTGAAATAGTTCACCCAATCCGGCCGGTCCTCAATCCATCTTTGAGTTGGAAGATCGGGAATAGCCGGGTTCAGGACCACCTGCCTCTCATATTGTATGGGCCGTGGCTGTGCAGCAGGTTCAGGTGGAGGGGTGGAAGGAACAGGGCGTGATGAAGAAGCTTCACCCCGTGAATGTTTGTCAGCGACCGATTTCTGAGGCATTGTACCTGAAAACCAAAGATAATAGTAAAAAGCCAATCAAGGTACAAGAATATGCAGCATGTAATTGCAATACTAAAATATCACAGCAAGCATGTAATAACAGATCCACTTCACAATTTTCGGTTTTTTTTTTGAAAATAATAATAAATTTCCTAAAGATAATAAAAAAAATAAATTTTTTATGAAAACTTAGGAAATCGAAAGGAATCATCATGCATAACATAAATCACAATCATCAATATAGAAGTATGCATGAGAGGGATATATATCCCCGAAATCAGATTTCAATTTTTTTTTTTAATAACAAAACACTGTTCACTGCAAGAACACAAATCCTAAAAACACCTAAAATCGAAGAATCAAAAGCTGAAAGTCACGCATAAGCATCACAATAGTCATTATAAGAGAATGCATGAGAGTAATCACAACAATATCTACCGGAAACCAAGAAAAAATGAGTTTTTAAGTTTCGGCTTACTGGAAGAAAAAGGAGTGATTGCAACGAAAGGAGTGGGAAATCACGGAAATAGACACCGGATATGGATTCTACGTGCAAAAATCCTTCGGGGGCCGGAGTTTCAGCTCAAACAAAGGTCGGAAACGGCGGCGGCGTGCGGAAATAGATTTCTCTCGCCGCGGCCGTTCGGATTTTAAGCGCGAAGAAGACGACCCGCGATCGATCGCATTTTTAGCCGATCGATCGTTTTATAAAACGAAAAACAGCGCCCGTTAGATTGAAAATGAACGGTGTCGATGTACCGCAGGGCGATCGATCGGTCTGATAGGGCGTCGATCGGATAGCGATCGATCGGTATATCCGATCGATCATATCTACTGTTTTTTTTGTTTTTTTTTAATTTTTTTTAAGCATATCCTCTCCCCCAAACCTAATGAAAATGGTAATAAAAATAAGACAATAAGGAGAAGAAAAGGAGAGAATACACCTGAATACGTGGGTTGCCACCCACCAAGCGCTAAGTTTAACGTCTTCAGCCAGACGAAACTCCACTAGTCCAACTTATCCAGGGTCTTTCAAGCTAACATTCAGTCCCTCTGTGGTCCTACTGCACACATTAAAGTTAATGAAAGAAGTAGCAAGTGGATAAGTAGGACAAAACCATGGGGGTGCACCATCCACGAGAGTATCAATCATATGAACTGCATAATAATCATCTGGCGGTGGATGTTGTTTTTGGGCATTAAAAACATTCAGTTTGACATTTAAATTTCCAAAAGATAATTTCAGCACCCCATCCCGACAGTTTATAATAACATTGGATGTCGCCAGGAATGGACGTCCTAAAATTACTGGAATTTGACTACCAATGTTCGGTACAGGGTGTGTATCTAAGACAATAAAGTCCACAGGGAAGAAAAATTTATCAACCTGAACCAAAACATCTTCAATAACACCACGTGGAACTTTAATGGATCGATCTGCAAGTTGTAGTGTTATGGTAGTCAGTTTTAACTCTCCCAACCCAAGTTGCTCATACACAGAGTAAGGCAATAAATTTACACTGGCCCCCAAGTCTAATAATGCCTTGTCAACAGTATGGTTCCCTATAACACATGAAATTGTTGGACATCCCGGGTCCTTATACTTCAGTGGAAGATTGTGTGTTAATAGAGAACTCACCTGCTCGGTAAGGAAGACCTTTTTAGTCAAATTGGAATTAGCTTTGCGCTTTTGAGTACAAAGGTCTTTCAAAAACTTGGCATAGGCAGGCACCTGTTTAATGGCATCTAACAATGGAAGATTGACCTTAACCTGTTTAAACACCTCGAACATCTCCTCCGTCTTTTGATGAGATTTACTAAATGGGGAAGGTTTGTCCAGGCACTGTGGGAATGGTACCCTGGGTATATAAGATCTCTCTTTCTGGGCCTCGAGTGGGTTATCCGGCTGGGTTTTAGAACTAACAGGTATAGCTTTGATGGAAGTGGTTTCTTTTTCTTCCTCATGGGAAGGTGTCTCACTCGAAGGGCCAACAAATGGATCTCGAACCCTGTTGTCAACTGGTTTACCGCTCCTCAAGGTGGTTATGGCTTACACTTGTTCAAGAGGGTAATGGGAGGCCTCAGCTACAAACTGGCCTCGAGGGTTTTGTTGGGGTTGGCTCGGCAGGGTTCCTATTGCTCTACGGTCCATGGATTGGGCCAGCTACCCTAATTGAGTCTCTATTTTGGCAATAGATTGTGTATGGGAATGGACAAGCTGGGCCTGGGTTCGTAGCTCTGCTCTTATCTCCTTCTGTTCAGTTTTAATCTCGGTTAAGTGGGAGAGGAGCATTTGGCTCATTTGGCTCATTTGTTCTTCTAAGGAAGGTCGCCTATTAGATTGGCCAAAGGGAGTCGGTGCGGGTTGGTTGGACTGGGGCTGGCTTTGAAATTCTGGTCTTAAGGCTGGATTGAAAGCTGGCCCCTGGTCAGGTTGTTTCCAGGCAAAATTTGGATGATTTCGCCACCCCGGGTTGTAAGTATTTGAATATGGGTTATTTGCTCTAGGGTATCCTTGTGCAAAGTTGACGTGCTCCTGTACAAGATCTGGATACTGGAAGGCAGAGGGGCAGTCAAATATGGTGTGCATAGGGCTGGCACAAATGGCACAGGCATCTTGAGAGGTCGGGGTATAAGGTGGAGTCTGTGAGAAAAACCGGTCAAACCTCTCAGTAAGGGATGCCACTTGGTGTTCTAGGTTTGTGGTAGCTTTAACATTATACATGCCTCCCTTTGAGGCACTCCTACCAAGCATATGGCCTTCAGATCTATAGAGGGTGGCACTGTGTAAAGAGTTTTCGCTCAGGTCCTCTAATAGATCCCAAGCATCATCCGGAGTTTTCTTCATGAATGTGCCTCCACAGGAGGCGTCTATTAGGGTCTTATGCTGATCACACATACCCTCATGAAATCTCTGTACTAATTGCCACTTGGGCACATCATGGTGGGGACAGGACCGGAGTAAGGATTTCATCCTCTCCCAGCTTTCATGGAATTGTTCATTAGGTGTCTGGGTAAAGGTGATGATTTCATGGCGGATCTTATTGGTCCGCCCAACAGGAAAGTATTTCTTGAGGAATTCGGCTTGAAGTTCCTCCCAAGTGGAAATAGAGTTATGCTCAAGGGAGTATAGCCATTCCTTAGCCCTATCTTTTAAGGTGAAGGGGAACAACCTAAGGCACACCTGGTCATTAGATAGTGTAAGTTTAAAGGTTGTGTTAACCTCTAGGAAATTTTGTAGGTGCCTATAGGGGTTCTCATTTAATTGGCTATGGTATGTGGGCAGCATCTGGATGATGTTTGGCTTAATTTCAAAATTAGCCACGGTTGCAGGAAGTAGGATACAGGAAGGGGAGGTGTAGGCAGTGGGACGGTAGTAGTCTTGCAGGGTAGGGGCAAGGGGCATTAGTGGATTCTGGTTTAGGCCATTCCCACCCCCAAGGTTCACGTTGTCCACCATTAGATGAATTTTAGGGGTTGGTTTGCTAGGAGTTCTACAGATTCTATATAGGCGCTCAGGATCAGGATCAAAGGCAAGGTCGGGGTTCAGGGAGCGACGACCATGCATGCATAATGAAAATCAAACAAAACCTGTGTAATCCTAATAGTGAGAACTAGCAAGCATCAGTCTTAGATAGCGACAACTAGCAACCTAATAGCGACAACTAGCTCGTCATGCAATCCCACAAAGAAAAGAAAAATACCAAGCACTCAAAGTTACTCTAAAAGAAGGATAAGAGAGTGCAAACAGTGGGAAGGGATGGCCCTTCCAACGATGACGAAAATCAGCGTCCTCCCTTAATCCTGCAAAAGAAGAAGAACGAAATTAAGCGTTTGAAAATAAATCTAAATTAAACTAAACTACTCTAAAACTAACTATGCTAAGAATTTAGTAAACTATTGAGCCGTCCCCGGCAACGGCGTCAAAAACTTGATCGTTTAAATATAAAACCCTTGCAAGTGCACAAGGCAATTGTACTACGGCGAGTATTAAAGGGTTGTCGAACCTCAGGGACGGTGAATACTTTACCAAATTCAAGAGAAGTAAAAGATGTAATTTAATTAATATTAAAGAAAGCAATGGACTTTATCTAATCTAACTGAGATTTAATCAATATGGAGAAATATCAAGGCAGAGAATCCACCACTAGACATGCAATTACTACTCTCAATTATTATTAAGCATAAGTTAACATGATATGGTAATTTATGTTCTTGATCGGACACACAAATTACTAATGAATTCACTAACGTTCTTGATTGGACATGAAAGTTCATCCACTATTGTGTAATCAATCCTATCCTTGATCGGGCATAGAATCAATCACAACTCTATTATAATGCAATTAATCTTATCCTTGATCGGGCATAAAATCAATCACAATATCTAATTTCATTCATAATCAATCAAGTCTATAATCAAGCACTCAAAAGAAACTCATGAAATCGCATTAAGCATGAATCATAATCAACTTTATAAAATTAAACTATCAAGAGTAGCAATACACATCTAGGGCTTCATCAAGCCTTGACAAGGAATTTAGTTACACATAGAAAGGGAGAAAAGAAAAGCCTGTTTCTGTAGATCCATCGTCATGAATCTTTCTTCTTCTTTGCTCCAAAAGACCTCTTCTCTTCCTCCTCTCTAGCCTCCAATAAAGCTCTGGTTCTCCAAGGTTGAATGCCCAAAACGTTCTCCCATAAGGCCTATTTATAAGTTTGAAGAGAAACCACGAAGTTCCCTTCCAAATCCAAGTCGAAATAGGTCTTATTTCGGTTTGCCGCACACGGCGATTGATCGCTCCGTATTGACGATCGTTCGCTATCCGATCGATCTCCATTCCTTCGTTATTTTCCTTAGATCGATCGCTTTGCCGATCGACGCCGTATGATACCGATCGATCATAGTGACTGTCTTCGACGATTGAAAAATTCCAGTAGATACGATCGATCGTTTTGAGGTCCGATCGATCGTTTCCTTTAATACACTGCTTTTACGGCTATGACGATCGATCATAATTATATACGATCGATTGTAGTTACTGTTCATAAACTTCAAATGGCTATAACTTTTTGTCCCAAACTCCGAATTGCGCGTGGTTGGTGGCGTTGGAAAACTGACTTCTTGAGCATTAACATGAGACTTGAATCAGTCCAATCTGATATTTGTACATGGAGTTATGATAATTTAACTATTTGAGCTACTTTTCTCTTTATTTCTATGTATTACTCTTGTTTCCTACAAAAACCAAAAACTATATTAAAGTAGTATATAGTATAAATTCTAATCAAACATCAGCATAAACATAAGTTTAGGAGATAATATAATGCATATTTCATGTGTAGATCACCCTCAGCTTCCCAATATTCAGATCTTGTACAGGAGCATATCAACTTTGCACAAGGATACCCTAGAGCCAATAACCCCCGGGCGGCGAAATCATCTAAATTTCACCTGGAGACAACCTAACCAGGGGCCCACTTTTAATTAGGCCTCAAGATAGGAATTCCAAAGCCAATCTCAACCTTATCAACCATCCTCCGCTCCTCAATTTGGCCAATCCAATAAGAAACCATCCATAGAAGACCAGATGAGCCAAATATTAGCCACCCTAACGGAGATGAAAACCAACGAAAAATCCCAGACCCAGCTTGTCCATTCTCATACACAATCCAATGCCAAAATAGAAACCCAATTTGGACAGCTGGCCCAATCCGTGAACCGTAGGGAAGCAGGTAGCCTACCAAGCTGATCGTTTAAAAGTAAACCCTTGCAAGTGCACAAGGCAATTGTACTACAGTGAGTATAAAAGGGTTGTCAAACCTCAGGGATGGATGAATGATTTACTAAATTTAAGTGAAAGAAAGTTGTAGTTTTAATTAATCAAGAGGAAGCAATAAAATTTAACTACTTTAAAATAGATTTTAGCTAATATGGAGAAGTGCAAAGGCTTCGAATCTACCACACAATAAACCAGCTTATCGTCCCTCTCTTTTGAATAAATTCCTAATTTGCTAGTATATTCATCTAAGACATATACTTGTCAATTCAAAGTATAGTGCTCTCCTCTCGAACGTAACACATAAGCAATTAAAACATGGAACTGTGATCTATCTCTCTCGAGTATAAATCAATAAAATCTTATTCCTTTATAACACTTTAGTCTACTTTTGTTCCTCTCAGACACATAAGTATTCCTCGGATTGAAACTCACAAGAATTCACTCTAGCCTCTCTCGAGCACATAGAATAAACCTCAATAAACTAACAGTGATTCTATAATAAGATTCATACACCAATCAAGGTAAAATTAAGATTAAGTTGAAAGAAAACGATACAACCAATTTATTCGGGTTTCATCTACACCTTGGACGTGAATTTAGTTGGCTATCGGACGTGGAAAACACTGCTGATTTGACGGAGTCATTGTGCACTATTCACCAAAAAATCATTGTTCACTACTCTAGCAAACACTGTTCATCGTATAGGGCACTATTCATCGTCTCTCCCAATCGGCCGTGCACTGTAGCACACTGTTCATCATCCAAAAATAGTTCTTTTCCGGCCCTCTCTTCCTCCTCCGGCCGCTCCTTCCTCTTCTCTCTCCTTTTCCGGCGTAGCACCACCAGATTTCGGCCACAATCGCACCGGAAATCCCCTGGTTTTTCCTCTCAAATGCTCTGTTTTTCCGGCCGGTTATCCACACACAAAAACTCTCTTCAACCTCCAAATTCTCCTGTTTTTATAGACAGCCAAAACCACCAATCCCAAATCGAGTATTCAATTCCAATTTGAAGTTGAATCGAGCCCAAATCATGGCAGACTATTTTTTTATCTTTCCCGATTGAGCACGGCTCTGTTCCGTGGGATGCTCCTCCCGGTCGACCCTCGTCGTCTATCGCATGTGCCGTCATCGACAAGCTCAAGCTCAACCTCCGTCGCCATCGTCGAGCTTCCAGCATTCAACCAGCGCTCGAGCTCTGTTCAAGTGCTTTGTTTCATTTGACAGGCCGCCACTGCTTTGCCTCCATCATCAACCTCTCTGCCGCCAAGCTCGCCACCATCATCGCTGATCGTGAGCCTCTCCTTCAGGTGGCCGATGTCGAGACCCATCGCTGCCAACCCACGGCCACGAGCTCCTTGCCGGCGCTCGAACAGACACCCGAGCTTCTCTGTTCTGGAACGAAGGCCCGAGCTTTGGCTTGGGCCAGGTTTCTTTCTTTTTTTTTTCTTTTTAAATAAAAACCCGTTGTATCGATCTCATCCGTCTAATCTCATCTTAACGGTTATTCTCTTTAATCATACATCTTTTGCGTGCTATATTTCCAATGATCATATCTTTTTGCTCAGAACTCCGAATTGCGAACAATCAGTGGCGTTGGAAAGATGACTTTGTGTGCTTTAATATAAAGCTTAAATCAGTCTCATCAGAGATATGCAATCAAAATAATGAATATTCAATCATTAGAGTCGCGTTTCACCCCATTTCTACGTCGTACTTTTGTTTCCTACAAAAACCAAAAACTATATTAAAGTAGCATTTGTTCTAATCAAACACTAGCATAAACATAAGTTTAGGAGATAATAAAGTGCATATTTCATGTATAGATCACAAGCCAACCATTGTAGAACCCTGGAGGACAGTTTGTCGTCGAAGGTTCCTATTGTCCAAATGAGCAGGTACAGGCCATCACTACCTTAAGGAGTGGCAAGCAAGTTGATAATCAGGTTAGGAACCCATCCATGGGTAATGCGAGTGAAACAACTTCCCTAGATAAAGCTACAGAACCCACTCCTACCACATCTATCTCAGTTAGTCTCCACCACAGAAGGATGTCCCAGTTGTAATGCCCGAAAATTTTGTAAGTTTACCGAAACTGTTATTTTAGGAAACTATTCTAGAACAGAAAAGTTTTGCTGCCTGTTTTGAAATCTTTTAATTTGGTGTGTCGAATTGGTTTTGTGATGCTTTTAGAAGAGTGGAATTGATAAATCAGATTAGGTTGTACACTAGAGCGCGAGGACTAGCCCTGGTGCTGGGCTCAACCTGGCGCTGAGGCTGTCCTGGCGCCAGAGGCTGAGTGCACCTGACGCCATGAGTGGGGACCAGGCGCCAGGGTATGAGATCAATGCATAGAGACTCATTTGAGTATTTTGAGTTATTAAATTGAGTTAGTGAAGTGGTACAAGAGTTGTGCAGTGTTATTCAGCACACTTCATGTAAGGACCCTAACGTTTGAACCGGTTTGTTTTAATAGTAGTCATTTGTTAATTGTGCTGTTTAAGTGATTTTCGATTTAACTCGGTTGTTTTTGAAAATAAATGAATTTACAATAGTTTTAATTGAAACTGATTTCACAGTAATGAGTTTCAACTGATTTTAGATCAAACATGCATTTTTGGAATTTTTTAGATTTTTCACTAATTTTCCGAAAACTAGGGTTTGACGGGACCCCGGCGGGCCCTGCCGTCAAAAGTTAGGATTTTATGACCAAATGCCCCAGACATTACAAAAAGTCATTACAAAAATTTTCAAAATTTTCTGGACTTAATTTCGAACTAAAATCACAAAATTATCGAATTTTAGCCAAAAACCTTATTTTTAACCCAAACTTTAATTAGGGCAACCCCAAATTTTTCTATAAAAGGAAAGTGTTGTGCCCTTTCCCAATTTGGGAAAAAGGCTTGGCTGGGAGAATTAGGAGTCTCTTTCCCCTTGCTTAAAAAGGAAGGGATTAAAGGTATTTAGCCTAATCTTTGTCATTTTCTTTAAAAATCTTTTAATCATTTCTTAATCTTGATTCATTCAATGTTTTAATCCATTTTGAAAGCATAAAAATTACTGTTTTATACTTATCTACTAAGCCTAATCTTCAAAATCATATGTCTATGTTTTTAAAAGGCCATACATCTAAGGTTTAGTATTTGTTTTTCAAAGCTTAATAATGATTAATAGAGTATTAATATAAAATCATTTTGTTTGAAAGGTGTTCAAGGTGGTTCAAGGTTTCTCTCATCAAATCAAGGCAATAGGTTCTTTAATCTCAGTTTTGGGTAGTGAATGGTTTGTTTTAAGAGTTTTTACTTGAATAAGTATTCCTGTTTAGGGCTCTAATGGTGGGTTTAATAAATGCTAATCTTTTACTATGATTCCTTAGGGTTTTATCTTAGAATGATATGTGGATATCTTCTGGAATATTTGATGGGTTTTTACTAATATTTGATGCATGTATTAAGCTTTCAAGATGTGTTAATGAAGTCTCGGTTTTTAAAAATTTGAAAATGGGAGAGATGACCCGAGATCATCTTCTCGGTTTTTATTTATAGCCTGATTTTCAAATGAGTATAACGTTTTACTCCGAACTCCGAATTGAGCATGGTTGGTGGCGTTGGAAAGCTGACTTCGTGAGCTTTAAAATGAACTTTAAATCAATCTAATATGACATCTATGTACGAAGTTATGAAGATTCAAATATTAAAGTTACTTTTTACCCCATTATTGCATCTTACTCTTGTTTTCCTATAAAAACCAAAAACTATATTAAAGTACCCTTAATTTTAATCAAACACCAACATAAATATAGGTTAAATGACTTATGAAATGTATAATTCATGTGTAGATTATATGGCTTATGAGTAATTGAGGTAATCATGTTATGGTTTATTGTATGGTAAAAGAGTATGCTTGTAGGAGTAAGCCTTCAACTCTACATGGATAGATTAAGCTAAGTAGGGTATGTGATATTATTGCACATGTTGATAATGACACATGTTGATATTGAAATTATATCATGGTAAAATCCTTGTAAATATGCATGTTTCTGGCAAAGTTATGACATTGTGAACTATGAGATGTGCTCTTTTATGTCAAGTATGGTTTTATCGAGAATTGTGATTTGAAATGGGATTTAAGAATGCATTTAATGTCTTATGAGGTTATGTCAAAGCATATTGCCATGTGATTAGAATGTGCATGAACACACACATATTTGGGAGTTTATCATGATATTGTAGTTGATATATGCTTTGATTATGATTCATGAGGGGATGGATTGGGACACGCTCCATGTGTTGGAACCTACGTAGGATTGCTCACGGATGTACCATGATAGCATGCATCATGTATCAGACTTCATGGATAAAGTTTTATCGTTGTTTAAACGGAATTGATCGATTGTATGTAATATGTGAGATTGTATGCCGGATTAATCGATCGATGGATTAATCGAAACTTGGTTGGTCTGAAAGGATATATTTTCGATTTCGTTCCCTCCTGGAATAGGTTCACTCCCCGGGTTGAGTTTTGATTGAGATATATGGGGGGCGAGTTGTGTACTGAGCACCCGGGTGGTATGCTTTTGTGCACCAGCTACCACGTGTTCTAGTTTCTCTTCGTGAGATTCGGGCTCTCCCCCATCGCAGGAGACTACCCAGGGCGAACACACCTGCTCTAGTTTCTCTTCGTGAGATTCGGGCATTCTTGGCTAGGATTGTCCAGGGCGAGCAGCACTTGGGATTGACAACCCCCTTGTTCCTGTGTACGAACCGGACCATGATACGCCTTCGTGGCCTTGATTGTGTCCTGCTTTAGTGGTAGATTGTGTTACTCCTTGATGGAGGCATTCACCATTGTGATGATACATACTTATTGCGATGCAATGCATGATTATACCATGTGTTGGTTATTTTGGATATGCAGGGTGAATTTACAAGATATGAATGCATGATTATACTATGTGTTGGTTACTTTGGATATGCAAGGTAAATTTATGAGATATGAATGCCTAATTAGATGGAAGTATGTGGATGAGATATCATGTTGCAGGATTATGTGTTATGAATGCATGATATGGGAGTTTGTGAATGAGATATGGTGATACAGTTTATGTGTTATACATGCATGACTAGATAATAGGATAATCATGTCGATTATGGATTTTCAGCTATGATATGATGCCTTGTGATTCCTGATTACTGTCAATTGTACAAAACCATTACTGAGTTTTATACTCACCCCTCTTTTCTTGTTTTGGGGCTGCATGGTGCGACACGCAGACGGACAAGATCCTCTATTTGAGGAGCGATCGTAAAGAGAGCAGGATTAGGCGTGGATGCCTTAGACTTGATTAGTTTATCTTTTGGACTTGTTATATTTGGTATGTTGAGACTTGTAGACCCTTTTGATTCGAGCTGGTGTGTTGGCTCAAATTTGTATTTTGTGGGTGTAATGACTTGTTAATCTACTTTGAGTTAGACTCTACCTTTATTCCTCTTATTTACTCTTGCTCAAAATTGTTTATGCGTAACTCTGTTAGTGAGACCGCCCGTAAGAGGGGCATAAGTCTTCCGCTATATCTCTTAACGTCGCCCCCGTGTGCCGGTTTTACTCTTGGACCGTTTTTGGTTTGGATCGGGTGGTGCCCATGGCGTGACACTTCATTCGCGGGACATCGGAGCCGTCTATCTGTGTGCCACGCACTAGGCGCAGGAACACCTAATGGCCAGAGCCACGTGGACACAGTGCCCTGGGCAATGGTCACGTGGTTGGCATGTGAATATTTGGTTAGGAGAAAGAGAATCTAGGAGAAGAGGGAATTTCAAATTCTTTCCAAATCCGGTTTTAAAAGGAATAAATATCTAGTCCAAAATCCGGTTTGTGTGTTAATTGATTTGTGATTCTTTCTAATTAGAATTTAAGGAATCTTAAGGGCTAGATTGTGAATGCGATTAGTGGCTAATAGATTGATAATTTGCTACGTGGCCTTGAGGGAGATCATGTTTGGACTGGAATTAGGGAGGTTACACTCTTAGTTTGGTAACCGATTCCATTATTCAAATTCTCTACCAATTAAGAAGTTGTAACTAACCATAAATCAAGGAAACTGATTTAGAGGGATAAGGGCAACCACGTTGGAGCATAAATCATGCCTTTTGGAGGATGAAACTCAGCCATTAGATGAGATTTGATCTAAGGTGATAGATTGGCCTAATTGAGGAAACTGCCTTAAGTAGAAAATTAGGGTTGTAGACCACCTTGATTGGGGGAAAACTCTAATTAATGATGAGATAATTGGGGAGCACGTCTTGGCTAGTGGGGATTCTCATGGCTGGACGTTATGGTGATCGTTGGATTGGAAGATGATCAACGGTGGAGATCTAACCTAGGTAAGTATTAAAATCGTATTAAATTTGAATTCAATTAGGAGGAGATTGTGGGTTACTAATGGAAACCAACTAATTGCACTTAATTTCCTAACTAATTGGGATCGTAGCTTATAATTAATTGAGGAGTTACCACGTTCTAAATGAAGATCCTCTCTTATCTTGGTCTACTTGTGGCCCTTGGATGATATAAGGATCCACAGTGGTGATTCGTCTAAAGGTAATAGGGTAATTACTATTTAAACTCACTAGTAGAAGGGCCGGCAACCTTATGGATGTTTTGGGGAGTTGTGCAAGCCAGCAAGAGCTCGTCCTCTCTTCTCCTCCTTCGATTAGTAGTTCCTTCCTTTCCACAAAGGATTGTGGTGGTGGTGATTCGACGAAAAGAGGGTGGTGCACGTGGTGGTCGAAACTCCCGTAGAAGTTGTAAATCGTCAAAGAGGTAGGATGCACTATTTTTACCACAACTTGATTCTTTGAATATTCATGAGTATGATCCTTCTTACATGCTGGAATAAATTTATGACTTTGATGATTAAATATTGATATGGTTTCATGCAATGAGTTGTCTTGAATATACATGTATTCTTAACGCATGATCAAAAGTGTTTCTTTTGTGTATCACGTGTTTGTTCTTCATGCACGAAGCCCTAGAATGCATTCCCATGAGACTACATTAGTCGATCTATGTCACGTCTTTATGTTGTGTCTCATTTCTTATTCTGTCCAGTAAAAGATGGCAGCTTTATTGAGTGATCGAGTCATTTCATGCAATGCAAGTGTTCTCGATCCAATTTGATAAGTCGATTTGAGATTCCTAACCATTCTTGATCTAGTTCTTATGAAATTGAATGCTATGGCCTCTAATGTTTCAGTTTGTCTTCTGGAATTTGTGTCAGTATGTATTTGGGGTTGACCGGTGTTTGTAATTAGTTGTCTTAATTAGGCTATTTCGGACTTTGGTGAAAACAGGGTATGTACTCTAATAAGCTGAGAGGATGTGTACAAAGGGATAGAAAACTGCATGAAATCAGCGTTAATAATGTTCTGTAAAATGTATAGAAGGGTTTTACATGATGTTAGTAAGTGGTATTGAGTGATTAATTACGAGTTTTAACTTTATATAATCAAAGAGGACTAAGATAACTGCTCTCGGCCAGGACTATTCCTGCACCGACCAGCAGTGAGCGAAAATTCATAAGTAATTCAATACAACTCAGAAAATTATGAAATTGGATGGGTTAGAAACTAGGCAAATAAGGATAATTGGGATAAAAATTTCATAATTTAATGCATACTGGATAAAAAGTGGGAGTGGTTAGAAGTCAGCTGTTTTGCATGGGGCAGAGCACTATGTGAATGTTAAAACCCTAATTAAGTTATATACTATATACTATAAGTATCACTATACATAGTAATAAGACCTGATTACTATATTATAAGACTCTGAGGGTACATGGTACTATAATACCAGATCATATGTGCATAAATAGTGAGTCAGGGGTTCTGTCCGAAATTAATTGTCTTGTTGAGTCTTGTACACAGCGTGTGACCTATTCTTGATATTGGTAACCTCGTATTCTTGTGCATGGGAATTGTTATATCTAGAGGCTAAGTACGATGAAGTGATTCAGTATCTCGATTCTTGATGAGTCATGATTGGAGTCATTCGATGTTGATCATTCTAAGAGTTTTTTTAATACTCCGATGTGAGTCCTTTCTGATGACCTTGACGAAGTTATTGTCTTACTCCTCTGAGAGTCTTTCATTGATTATTATGGTCTGGGTCTCTGTTTGAGAGAACCTTGGTTGATTCTAGATGAATTCAGTTCCATATAAACTGGTTCTCCACTAGGAGTTCTGATGAACACTCTTAGTTGGATTCATAGTATGCTCATGAGCCATTGCTAGATCCTCTGTGATCTCAGATTATATTATGAACCTTTGTAGTTTAGCTGATGACGGCAACACGTGCGCTTTAGACTGTATGACATTACGGAATGTCTACAGTTTCAGCCCATTGTGCCCATAAGCACCGATGGGGCTAGCATCCTTAGACACATGGCCGGGTTCCTCTGTAGAACCTCTAGGATGATCTGGTATTGATGTCCATAAGGGAAGTGGACTGAACAAAGAGCAGAAATTGTTGTCTCTAACACTCTAGATATTTGGAGTTAGTATTCTTATTCATCTTCCTAACACTCTGTATGTTTGGGAACTGAGTTATGTTTATTCATTCTTGACCGCTAATGGTCTTTGATATTGATTTGGAGCAGGTAAGTGAACCCTGTATTTACTCTACCTGATATTCTTAAATGTGTCTTTAATGCTCATTTCTACAGTATTCTATTTTATTACCTGTTGTGGGTTTTTCTTGGCTCCTACTGGGTATTTCTTTCAAAATACTCGTGCATCTCTCGATGCAGGAATTAAAGTAGAGAAGAACTAGCAAGGTTCGTGTTTGGAGCTCGATGACGGAAGTCGATAAGATGTGGATTTATTTATCATTTTTATTTTATATTCGTGGAGAACTTATAAGCCTGTGTGCTGAATTTATTTTGATGTTTAATGAATTGTTGACTGGATTATTATAATAGTGTAGTTTGTTTTATTATTTAATATTTTTATATAAAGGATATTGGTTAAGCATTCTGGAATGGGATCGTATGTGTTTCAGCCTCATGTCCCTAATTGAGTTAGTGCTTCTGTGCGTTATTCGAGGTTTTGAAATTCGGGGCGTGACAGCAACTGAGCCCACCAATGAAAAATCCTATATCCCTCGGGCTCCTTTTCTTCAATGCCTCAACCAACCCTCCCCGTTTAGTAAGTCCCACCAACGAATGAAGGAAATGTTAGAGGTGTTCATTGACCTATACATGAAATATGCATTTTATTATCTCCTAAACTTATGATTATGCTAGTGTTTGATTAGAATTTCTACTACTTTAATATAGTTTTTGGTTTTTGTAGGAAATAAGAGTAATACATAGAAATGAGGTAAAAAGTAACTCAAATGGTTAAATCATCATAACTTTATGTACAAATTTTGAATTGGACTTATTCAAGCTTCATGTTAAAGTTCAAGAAGTCAGCTTTCCAACGCCACCAACCACGTGCAATTCGGAGTTCGGGACAGAATGTTATAGCCATTTGAAGTTCATGAACAGTAACCACGATCGATCGAAAATAATTACGATCGATCGCCAGAGCCGCAAAAGCAGTGTATTAAAGGAAATGATCGATCAGCCATAAAAATGATCAATCGTATCTACTAAAAATTTTCAATCGCGCAAGACAATAGCAACGATCGAACGGAATTATGCGGCGTCGATCGGCGAAGCGATCGATCAGACGAAAATAATGAAGGAATTGCGATCGATCGGTAGATGAACGATCGGCAATACGGAACGATCGATTGCCGTGTACGGAAAACAAGAAATAAGACCTATTTCGACTTGGATTTGGAAGGGGACTTCGTGGTTTCTCTTCAAACTTATAAATAGGCCTTATGAAGGAACGTTTTGGGCATTAGAAAATAGACTAGAGAATAAACTTTTGAGTTTTATTGGAGGCTAGAGCAAAGGAGAGAAGAAGATGAAGAACACGATGATGATTTCTCTAACAATGCGAGGCTAAACACTTTTCCAAGACGTGGATGAAACCCAATAATCTAGTTGTGTAGTTTCTTTTCTCTCATCTTATATTTTTACTTTAGTTGGTGTATGGATTTCATTGTATAATCATTGTTAATTCTCTAAAGGTTTGTTCTTTGTACTCGAGACAGACAAGAGTGAATTATTGTGAGTTTCAATCCGAAGAATACTTGCATATCTAAGAGGAAAGTAAGTAAACTGAGGTGTTATATATCAATAAAGTTTCATTGGTTTATACTCGAGAGAGATAGAGCACAATTCTATGTTTTAATTGTTTTATGTGTTATATCCGAGAGGAGAGCACTATATTTTGAGTTGACAAGTGTATGTCCGAGAGGAATAGCTAGCCAATTGGAAATCTTTATTCAAAAGAGAGAGAGAAACGATACACTAGTTTATTGTGGTGGATTCGAAGCCTTGGTCTTCTCCATATTGATTAAATCTCACTTAGTTAGTTAAAAGTTATTGCTTTCTTTGTCTAGAATCAACATTGCTATTTTCTCTTGAATTTGGTAAAATATTAATCCGTCCCTGAGGTTCGACAACCCTTTTTAATACTTGCAAGGGTTTTATATTTAAACGATCATTCATGCAGGTTAAGGTCAACCTTCGCCTCTTAGATGCCATCAAACAAGTGCCTGCGCATGCCAAGTTCCTAAAAGACTTGTGTACCCAAAAGAGGAAAACCAAATCCAATGTCACCTAAAAAGTCTTTTTGACTAACCAAGTGAGCTCTTTACTGACCAATACTATCCCACTTAAATTTAAGGACACGGGTGTCCCTGTTATATCCATTGTCATCGGTGACCATACCATTAGCCGAGCTCTCTTGGATTTAGGGGCTAGTGTGAACCTCCTCCCTTACTCAGTGTATGAACAACTTGGCCTCGGAGAGTTGCAGCCCACCTCAGTCACTCTTCAATTAGCCGACCGATCCATTAGCAGACCTAGAGGTGTTATAGAAGACGTTCTTATTTGAGTTGACTGGTTCTACTTTCCTGTTGATTTTGTCATCTTAGACATGGAACCAGTTGCCAACTCCAAATCCTAAATTCCTGTTATCCTTGGCCACCATTTCCTAACCACAGCCGATGCCACTATTAACTGTAGGTTAGGGCTAATGAACGTCTCCTTCGGGAACATGAAAGTTAAATTAAACATCTTTATTGCTTTCCAACAACCCTCAAGTGAAGCTGAGTGCCTTATAGTTGATGACCTAGATGACCTAGTTCTGGAATACCTTCCATTTACTGTGCTTAAAGATGCCCTCGAGCACACCCTTTTCTATGACTGGATCGATAAATATGAGGGCATACCTAACCTTGAGGAGGTCCACCACCATTTAGTAGCCGCTTTATACCCTGGAAATATCCCATGGAGGCCCCATCCTGACCCTCTTCATGTGTCCACCGCTCCACCACTAAAACCTTCCATAGAGTCACCCCCACACTTGAGCTGAAACCCCTTCCTAGCTCCCTGAAGTATGCTTTTTTAAGTCCCAACGATACCCTTCCTGTGATTATCTCCTCGAGCCTATCTAGTGACCAAGAAACCCAGTTGTTAGAGATCCTGACCACACACCGGCGAGCTATAGGGTGGACGATAGCTGACCTCCGGGGTATAGACCTCTCTGTGTGCATGCATCGCATAAACCTGGAGGACCAGGCCAAACCTTCTAGGGAGGGATAGCAACGGTTGAACCCTCACATGAGAGAAGTGGTGATGAAAGAGGTCATGAAACTCTTAGATGCTGGCATCATATATCCTATCTCCGACAGTGAGTGGGTGAGTCCCATCCAAGTTGTACATAAAAAGTCGGGCTCAACTGTGAAACCAAACTCTGAGGGTGAGCTAGTGCCTGTGAGAGAGACCAAGAGATGGCGGGTGTGCATTGACTATAGGAAGCTGAACTCTTAACACCCGTAAAGACCATTTCCCTCTCCCATTCATTGACCAAATCCTAGAGAAACTAGCGTGCCAGGAGTTTTATTACTTTTTAGATGGGTACTCAGGATATAATCAAGTGTCGGTCTTTCCAGGGGATCAGGAGAAGACAACTTTTACATGTCCCTTTGGTACATTTGCATACCGTAGGTTGCCTTTTGGTCTTTGCAATGCTCCTCTTACATTTCAGCGCTGTATGATATCAATCTTTTATGATATGATTGACAAATTTTTAGAAGTTTTTATGGATGATTTCTCTGTCTTTGGCTCCTGTTTTGATGATTACTTACACAACCTTACTTTGGTTTCAAAACGTAGCGAGGAAACAAACTTAGTGTTAAGTTGGGAAAAGAGCCATTTCATGGTTCAACAGGAGATTGTGCTTGGACATGTTATATCAAAAAGGGGTATAGAGGTTGACAAGGCCAAGGTTGACCTAATTGCTAATTTATCACCACCTACATCAGTTAAGCAAATACTGTCTTTTCTTGGCCATGGATGGTTTTATCATCGATTCATCAAAGATTTTAGCAAGATATCACGTCCATTATGTCACCTTCTTGGTCAGGATGTGCAATTTGAATTTGATGAGTCATGCAAATAAGCTTTTATCACATTAAAAATTCTCCTCTCTAGCTCCCCCATCATTAAGCCCCCTGATTTTACACTGCCCTTCGAGATAATGTGTGATGCATCGAATTTTGTTGTAGGGGCAGTGTTAGGCCAATGCATCAATAAAATTCCTCATGTTATATAGTATGCTAGCAAGACACTCACTGATGCTCAATTGAATTACACTACTACAGAAAAAGAGTTGCTTGCTGTTGTGTTTGCATTAGATACGTTTAGGTCATATCTCATGGGCAGTAAGATCATCATCTTCTCTGATCAGCAGCCTTGTGGTACCTTCTTTCTAAGAAGGATGCTAAGCCGAGGCTAATTCGTTGGATTTTACTCCTGCAGGAATTTGACTTTGAAATCAAAGATAAGAAGGGAGCTGAAAATGTCGTGGCAGATCATTTATCCTGAATTCCTACCCCTGAATTGCTAAGCCACGTACCTTTGAGGGATTCCTTCCCTGATGAGCAGCTTTTTGCTGTCTCCACCACTGCTCCACCTTGGTATGCACATATTGTGAATTATCTTGCTGTGGGTCAAATCCCAACCTTTTGGTCTAAAAATGATAAAGATTTATTTTTCTCTCGAGTCAAACATTACAATTGGGATGACCCTGATCTATTTAAGATATGTGTTGATCAAGTCATAAGACTATGTGTCCCCGAGAGTGAGTTTCATAGCATCTTATCTTTTTGTCACTCTCAGGCCTGTGGTGGACACTTCGGTGGAAGGAAAACTATGGCCAAAGTACTTCAAAGCGGTTTTTATTGACCAACTTTATTTAAAGACGCCCATGCTTATTGTCAATCTTGTGATTGGTGTCAAAAACTAGGAGCTTTGTCTAAAAGGGATATGATGCCCCAACAACCCATATTGATTGTTGAAATATTTGATGTATGGGGTATCGATTTTATGGGACCTTTTCCGCCCTCTTTTGGTCATGCATATATTCTTGTTGCTGTGGATTACATGTCTAAGTGGATTGAAGTTGTTGCCACTAGGACTAATGATCATAAAGTTGTGCTGGAATTTCTGAAATCTAACATTTTCAGCAGGTTTGGAACTCCTCGTGCTATCATTAGTGATGGAGGTTCTCATTTTTGTAACAGGTCTTTTGAGACTCTTCTCAAGAAATACTATGTCACCCACAAGGTTGCCACACCATATCATCCTTAGACGAGTTGCCAAGTGGAGGTCTCTAATTGCCAAATCAAACAGATTCTGGAGAAGACGGTTCGCCCCGATAGAAAGGATTGGTCTTTGAGACTGAATGATGCATTATGGGCCTACCGGACAGTATTCAAGACCCCTATTGGTATGTCTCCTTATAAATTGGTATATGGCAAAGCTTGCCATTTACCTGTTGAGTTGGAACACCAGGCTTATTGGGCTATTAAGGCGTACAACTTCGATATGGATAAAACCGGTGAGCAGCGAAAACTCCAACTGAGTGAATTAAAGGAGATGCGCTTTGATGCATATAAGAATGCCAAACTCTACAAGATGAGGACTAAAGCCGTACATGACAAGATGATATTCAGAAAGTCCTTTCAGCCTGATCAGAAAGTATTACTTTATAATTCTAGGCTCCACATATTTCCTGGGAAGCTCCGATCTCGGTGGTCTGGGCTTTTTATTGTCAAAGAAGTATTTTCACATGGTGCTGTTGAGATTCAAAATCCAAAAGATGGGAGTATATTTAAAATTAATGGCCACCGTCTAAAACCTTATCTCTAGACTATTGGTGACTTGGATGACGGGCTGGTGTATTTAATTGATTTAATAATTACGGAGACGCTAAACTTAGCGCTTGGTGGGAGGCAATGATCTAACCCAAGCGAAGGTGGACAAATTGTAATATATACTCGGTAAGTCCAAGGTCGAACCATAGGGAATGATGTAGGATTATTCTACTCCAAACTAATCTAATGACTAATTAGCTTAGCAAATTAAAATTCTTATCAGAAAATTTTGTAGAGAAATTGTAATTTAACTAACTACTAAAATGACGATTAAAAATTCAATTAAAACTAATTAAAGATAGGAAAGATAATCGATGAGAGATATCAAAGCTTCAAGGATCAATTATTTAATTAATATTCTACGTCTATTTAATTACGCAATTAGATTCAAATAATGATTTGACCTAATCGGAAGATATTTCATTCACGTTCATCATATCCATTAACATAAAAATATCGATTGAATATTTATCATTAACGAACATAGTCTACTAATCACATGGAATTATAAGCATTCGCCGTACCTTACGTTAACGACAAATCAAATAATTGTATAGATTATGACTATTTCCAAAACATCGCATTCAACCAAATAAGCATTAAACACTTCTTTATAGACAAAGAAATATCAACTAAATAATGTCACCTCTAGTTTTGACAAAAGATTTAGCTATTTATATTCATGAGAAAAATCAGATTTGGGAAAAATCGCATCGGAAAACACTGTAGCAGTTTTACTATTCACGGGTACTGTAGTAGCAGAAACACTGTTCACAGAACACTATTCAACGTCTTCCTCAGCTCGACAGCACTGTAGCAAATGCGGAGGTTACTGTTCACTGCACTATTCACAACCAAAAATCTCCCCTTTTTCTTCTCTTCTTCTTCTCCCTATCTTCCCCCTCTTCGATTCCTCTCCTCCTCTTCAATTCCTCTCCGATTACCGGCAAAATCACGACGAAATCACGACCCAAATCCGCCGCGAAACAGCTCTATTTTTTTGTTTCAAAATAGTCGTTCCCTTCGTCCAAAATCCGTTCTTTCGTCCCCAAAAATCCCCGGCTTTTATAGACTTCGAGATGAGAGTCCTTAATCTTTTGAATTCTGGTTTGGATGAACCCAAATCCGTCTCCAATTTCAGCATTTTTCTGTTTCAAAGTGTCCCAATTCAACTCGGTTTCTGATGTCACCATTTGAGCACGACTCTTCCTTTTAGTTTCCAAATCCGCCGTGAAATCTTCATCGCCATCCATTGTTCCATCGAAATCCAGGGCCGCCGCAGTCCCTCCGCCGTCGCCATTACCGCCGGCTCGAGTGACCAAACCCAGCCGTCGTTCTTCTCTATTTATGCCGCCATGGCCATGTCCGTCGGCATCGAAAAAACAGAGCCGAGCAATCCACCGTCGATTCCTCAAACCCAAGCCTCTGCTGTCATCGCCAGCTCCAAGCTCCGCCGGAAACCATGCCTCACCGGAATCCTCTGTTCGACACCGGCACTCGAGCTTCTGCTCGAGCGCCCTGCTCTATTCTGCTCGACACCCGAGCCGATGGCTCGGGTTGTTTTTGTTATTGTTTTTTTCAACTCAACCCAAACCGGACCAGCCGGTTTACTTCCTTTTCTTTTTTTTTCTTTTTCTTTAATAAAACCCGTTGTAATGATCTCCACCGCCGGATCAAATCTGCACGTTCGTACTTTAATTTCGCACCCGTCTTCTCTTAAGTTGCTCATCAACGGTTCGGATCTTTGATATGCGTGATATCAGCTCATGAGTCACTTTGGCATTTCAAAACACGTCTAATGCGCTCGTATGCTACCGAACTGCAATTCGCATTTTTAAACCTACAATAACAAAATCAAACTAAAATTAGACGTATAATAAAAAATATGATTCCTTAAATTCTTTAATGCATCTAAAATAGATAATTAGAGTAATTTAATTATTAATCCCCTAATTACTACCCTAATCACAAATAACCCGTTTTATTCATGTTTTATTATAAAAACTACACTAGCATATAGGTAAATAAGGCATATAAATGTGTATATTTTATGCTTATCAGGCAACATGTATTCAGGTATATTCTCTCATTTTCTTCCTTTCCTTATTATGTTTTCATTGTAGTTTTATATTGTTCACATTGAGGACAATGTTCATAATAGGTTTGGGGGAGGGAATAGTGCTTATATAAAAGAAAAAAATCATAAAATTAAAAAATCATAAAAGTTTGATTAGTTTTTAGGTTGTTTGTTAGTACTTTTTCTTAGGTTTTGATAGTTTATCCCATAATAATGCATGTTACAATTCTTAAGAGATTAATTTACATTGGAAGTGTGAGTAAGTATACTGGAGGATAGATACACTTAACTGAGCATACCTTTCTGTTATAGTCCTCTTGGAACAGGTGCTTGAACTAAGAAAACTCACTCACACACACTAGTACATAAAGTAATACCATCTAGAGATTTGTTGAATACTAATTTACAGTGGGATGTCTTTAGTCAGAGTCATTGGATGATGTGTAGTTATCTGTTGAGCTTAAAAGATCATGATAGACCATTTACTTGGCTATAGCAAGGGATTGGAATCGAAAATAGGTTGAGAGTATAATATAGCCTGAAAAGAATAAAGATGTACTGAAAATATGAATGTTGAAAATGAAAATGCGAAAAAATGAAAACAAAATGAAAGAAAGGGGCTGCTTGACTTTATAGGATTAACTTAGGCTGATGCTCGGGCCCGAAGCGGTCTCTTAAAACCTAATGCCCTAAGCCAAACTGGCTGGGAGTCATTGGCCTGAGTCATTGCTAAACCTAAGCATCTTGAAGTCAGGCCTTACACAGTCCTACCGAAAAAAAAGAGTCTATGGTGTATTATCCTCATAAATCTAGAATGTTGGACCCGAAGGAGGCGCGCAAATCTGTGCTATCATGAACCTAAAGATTACGATGACTATATAGATTTTGATGTTCTTTGGTTAATGGGTAACACTGGATCTGTATAAAACAGAAATTTAGAATGTATTGCTATAATGTTCTACACTTTTATTATCAATATTGTCATGTTATATTATATTGAGCAGAAATTTCCAAGATGAAAGTGTGGAATAAAACCACTTACTTGAGGGCTTCTATATTCTTGTTGATTATGAACCAAGTACATGTAGTTGATTTTCTTAAGCATTATAGTTTGCATTTGTTGGGATAATAGGCTTGTGTGTTTTGTAATGTTTTTGTTTTGTTTTGTTTTTGTTTTCACTTAGGTTAATTAGTTTCATAAATACATGTTTGTGGGTAGCATGGCTGCAAACCCTCACGAGACAACACTCATCCTACTAGGGATACCTAGAGATTTAATGGCTTGTTGCATACGCTCAATGCAATCGTGTTCCCTACGAAAGTGGCGTTTACTTTTAGTACACATGAAATATGTATTTTATTATCTCCTAAACTTATGATTATGCTAGTGTTTGGTTAGAATTATTACTACTTTAATATGGTTTTTTTTGTAGGAAACAAGAGTAATACACAAAAATGAGGTAAAAATAGACTTTAATGGTTAAATCATCATAACTTCGTGTACAAATCTCAGATTAGACTGATTTAAGCTTCATGTTAAAGTTCAATAAGTCAGACGCCACCAACTATGCGCAATTCAGAATTCGGAGCAGAAAGTTATACCCATTTGAAGTTTATAAACAGTAACTACGATCGATCGGCCATTCAACGCGATCGATCACCAGAGCTGCAAAGCAGTATTATTGAAGATGCTTAGGTTTAATTTCAAGATGCTTAGGTTTAACAATGACTCAGGCCATTGACTCCCAGCACAGTTGGCTTAGGGCATTAGGTTTTAAGAGACCGCTTCGGGCCCGAGCATTAGCCTAAGTTAATCCTATAAAGTCAAGCAGCCCCTTTCTTTCTTTTTGTTTTCATTTTTTTTGTTTTCATCATCATTTTTTTCTTTTCATAAACATTCATATTTTCCAGCAATCTTATCATGTCCAGGTTGTATTATACTCTCAACTTATTTTCGGTTCCAAGCCCTTGCCATAGCCAAGTAAATGGTCTATCATGATCTTTTAAGCTCAATAGACAACCACATAGCATCCAATGACGATGACTAAATACATTCCACTGAAGATTAGTATTCAACAAATCTCTAGAGGGTATTACTTTATATAGTAGTGTGTGTGAGTGAGTTTTATTAGCTCAAGCACATGATCCAAGAGGACTGTAACAGAAAGATATGCTCAGTTAAGTGTTTCTATCATCCAGTATACTTACTCACACTTCCAATGTAAATTAATCTCTTAAAAATTGAAGTATGCATCTTCACGGGATAAACTATCAAAACCTATAAAAAAATACTAACAAACAACTTAAAACTAATCAAATTTTTATTTGTTTTTTCTTTTTCTATTTTTTTAAATTTTTTAAATTTTTTTGTTTTTTTTACAAAAAAATAAACAATGTTCCCAAACCTAAACTAAACATTGTCCTCAATGTTAAGAATGAAATGAAGGATAAAATAAATAAATAAATAAAATCAAGGATAGATGTTACCTGGAGAACTGCAAATTGCTAGAATCCATGCGAGTGAAAAACATCAACAAATAAGAAGATGAGAGCAATCAAAATATCCAACCAGAAAATATCATCTAACTAAATAAAGAACCTAAAATAAATTAAAAGCTGGGCTGCCTCCCAGGAGCGCTAAGTTTCTTGTCTTCGGTTAGACTGAGTGTAAGAGTATTCAATCATGATAAGTGGGATCAGACAGAGGAATACTCTCCACTTCTGATGGAATCAATTCCATGAATGGCTTAAGTCTTTGACCATTTACTTTAAACACATTGCCATTCAATGGATTTTCAATTTCTACAGCTCCATGAGGATAAACAGTTTTAACAATAAATGGACCAATCCATCTAGAACGGAGCTTGCCAGGAAATAAATGCAATCTAGAGTTATACAAAAGAACTTTTTGTGAAGGTTCAAAAGTTTTTCGATGAATGTGTTGATCATGCAAAACCTTCATTCGTTCTTTGTAAATTTTTGAATTCATATATGCATCATTCCTTATTTCGTCCAATTCATTTAGTTGAAGCTTACGCACAGAACTGGCATCATCCAAATTAAAATTAAACATCTTTATAGCCCAATATGCCTTGTGCTCCAACTCCACAGACAAGTGGCAAGATTTTCCATAAACAAGTCTATAAGGAGACATACCAATAGGAGATTTAAATGTTGTACGGTATGCCCAAAGTGCATCTGTTAACCGCAGAGACCAATCTTTGCGATTTGGGTTAACCGTTTTCTCTAAAATGTGTTTAATCTCTCTGTTGGCAAGTTCAGCTTGCCCACTCGTTTGTGGGTGATAAGGGGTAGCCACCTTATGAGTTATTCCATATTTTTTTATTAATGTCTCAAAAGGTTTATTGCAGAAGTGAGAACCCCCATCACTTATGATAGCACGGGGTATACTAAACCTTGACAGAACATTTTCTTTCAAAAAGCGTATAACAGTTTTATGGTCATTATTTCTACAAGGGATGGCCTCTACCCACTTGGAAACATAGTCAACAGTCACTAGGATGTACAAATAGCCAAAAGAAGGTGGAAATGGACCCATGAAATCAATACCCCAACAATCAAATACTTTAATCACTAAAATGGGGTTTAAAGGCATCATATTCCGTCGAGTTATTCCACCAAGTTGTTGACAACGTCCACAAGTACGACAATAATCATGAGTATCTTTAAATAGAGTAGGCCAATAAAATCCACATTGTAAAATTTTAGCAGCAGTTTTTCTAGCAGAAAAATGACCACCACAAGCTTTTGAATGGCAGAAGGAAATGACACTATGAATTTCCTCATTTGGTACACATCTCCTAATAATTTGATCCGGACAATATTTGAAAAGATATGGATCATCCCAAAAGAAAGTTCTTACCTCCACCATGAATTTCTTCTTGTCTTGCATTGTCCAATGAGAAGGAGTTTGACCTGTGACAAGAAAATTAACAATATCAGCAAACCATGGTAAATCAGAGAGAACAAAAAGTTGCTCATCTGGGAAAGTGTCTTTAATTGGTGCAGCCTCATTAGAATCATCCACAGTCAACCTAGATAAATGATCGGCCACCACATTTTCAACTCCTTTCTTATCTTTAATTGTAATATCAAATTCTTGCAGTAGGAGTATTCAGCGAATCAACCTAGGTTTTGCATCTTTCTTTGATAAAAGATATTTCAAGGCAACATGATCAGTAAAGATAACAATAGGATATCCTGTCAAGTATGCCCGAAATTTATCCAAAGCAAATTCTATAGCGAGTAATTCCTTTTCTGTTGTTGAATAACTCATCTGAGCATTATCTAATGTCCTACTTGCATAGTGTTGTGAACGCCAGGCCCAGTGTGGGCCCGTCAGCAGCCCAACAGGCCATCACGTCAGCATTAAGTCATTAGGATCTTTGATTGATTATGTATCTTATTGTAATCAGACCCGTTTAGGCTAATTGTTAGGTAACGGGCTGAGTGAGAATTGTAACATCCGGAAAATTAGTAAGTATCTTAAAACTGAAATTTAACCCTCTTAACGTTTGAATTGATCGTATTGTGCTATGTGCAAATTTAAGTTGGTGAGAAGAGCTTTTCAACGCCACCAATTTTGTGTGATTTGGAGTTCGGGGTAAAAAGATAAGGGAAATTGAATAAATACACCCGCAGATGCGATCGATCGCACTAAAACGATCGATCGGCATATGGAACACGATCGATCGGCTTCGATCGGCTACGATCGGCGCCATCGCGCAGTTGGTAAACAGCGCAGGACGATCGATCGCCGTATTGGACGATCGATCGCCAGTTGCGGTTTGGCGAAATCCTAACTTATTTTGAGACGGATTTGATTGGGAAAGAGGCCATATCCTAACTAGACTTGTATTGCACGTTCCTAGGGTGAGTTAGGGACTCTTCCATTGGTGGAAAGTGTCCAAGATATGGTAGAATTGGTTTGGGCAAAGATCTTCTAAAACTCTATATAAACCCATAGAGACTAGGCTTGTGCTTTTGAAAACTAAACCCTAGAACGTCCAGAGGCTTTTCTCCTCTCCTTCCCACGTTCATCCCTCTCTTAGAAGACCTCTTCTAGTGGGAATTGCTCAAGAGCTTGGATCGGGAGCTTTGAAGGAAGCGGAGGAGACGAACATCGCGTAGAAAGGCGACATCTTTTGGTGATAAAGAGTAGGATGGTTTTTCCCTCTCTTCTTATTCTTTTCTCACATCATATGATGAGTGTTCTTACTGATTTCCTTGGAGTATTGCTTTGAATCTTGCGGGATTAATGATTTATGTCTTGTTTTCCATAAGTATTGCGATACATGCATATATGCCTTCATGCTTCATGTCGAGATGGTAAATCACATCAAAGTTGGATGCTTTATTAATTTTACAGAAGATAGAAGTTCTGATATTGCGTTGATTATCATGTCTAATGAATAAGTTTATGCCTTAATGATTGTCTTACTTAAATTGTCTTAATTGAAAGACATTATGGTCTAAGGATGTGTTGTATGGGAAGAAACATGATAAAAGGGGAATCTTTTGGTAACTCTAGTTAATTCTAGGATCTGTAATTGATCTAGGAGGGGAGTACTATCATCTATCATGAGTATATTATCATCTATGAGTGGTACGGAATAAGATAATCAAAGTTTAATCATGTGTCTCACTTTCGGCCAGAACTGTTTCTGCGCTGACAGTCGGCAGTAAATAATTCATAACTAATTCATATGATATGAGAAAAATATAAAACTGGTGGGGTTAGAAACTAGACTAATAAGGGTACTCTCAGTAAAAATTTCAGAAGATAATCTTAACTGTACAGAGTCTGGGAGCCGCTGGAAGGGAACTGTTGTACATAAGACAGTGAGCAGAAACTAAGTGAAAATACTAAGTACTTAAGTAAAACCACTTAATATGATGTGAAGATGGTATGACGTGTTAGTAACTATTACTAGACTATGTTCTTATGATTATCACAGTAAGGTTGGGTTATGGTTAATATGATAAATGGGGTAATACTTATGTCAAGAAAACCGTAACTGTGTATTTGAAGATAAAGCGTTTGTGTCGGTTTGAGGTTCCATTTGGAATCCAAATCATCTAGGACTCACTAATACCTTGTCTCTGATTTATATATTACGATAAGACCTATAAGAATTTCCATCTAGGGCTGAGCATGAATGTATGTATGGATTGTGTTATTCTCTTGTGTGACATTCCTATTTATACTCCGTATGAGAGTCTATTCCGGTGATTGATACCTTATATTGTTAGAGCGTTGCTACCTCTATTCCTTTGAAATATTATTCATCACGATTATTTGATTGATTCCTCCACTAGCGGTCTTGCGGGACTCTCTCCGGAAGTGGATTCATAGTATGCTCAAATTATGCCATTGCTTGATCTTGCGGGGTCACTAATATTTATGGGATTGCGGTTCCATACTGCCCGAAAGGAGGCAATATACGTACGTTAGATTGTTGACATTACGGAAGGTCTTCAGTCTCCGCCCATCGTGTCCGTAAGCACTGGTGGGGCCAGCATCCTAGACGCATGGCAGGGTTCCAAATCAGAGGACCCCTAGGGTGGTTCTGGTATAGTCACTTGCCGGTGATCGGTTCAGCGAGCAGAAATTGTAAACTCCTTTCACTTAGATGTTTGGAGCCATTTGAAATGATTATCATTCTCTCCTTACTCATATGTGTAGTAGGAGCCTTATTGTTGTTTTCCCTACTTGCAAGTTGGAATTATTATCGACTAACCTTTCAGGTGTATAAATCCTTGGTTTAGTCCAGATGTTGCGGCATATTCATAAACCTTTGTTATTCTTATCCTATTCATACTGTTGTTTTAGTTCAGTGGGTTTTTACATCCTACTGAGTGTTTCTATGAAATACTCATACATCCTCTGATGCAGGCACAAATGGAATTTGAGATCAGGAAATTGCAGTAGTGAAGCGGTTGCAGGAGCCGTGAAGATTTAGAGCTTTTTATTATTTGCTTTGCTTATTTGATGCATATGACATTTAATGGCAATTGTGTGCCATAGATTTATAGGTTTATTTTATTTTGACTTTCTTAAATGGATTATCATTATTAAGTAAATTTCATTTCATAGTATTCATTAATGTTTGTATTTGTATTGCACTGATTATGGGCATGACCGATTACACATCCTTTTGAGATGATCGTAATTGGTGGTGAAATCGACTGTTCGGTCTCGCGCCCGAGATTCTCTACCTCCAAGTGTATATCATTGATTGGCTTCCGCACTCCGATCGAGGTATGGGATTCCGGGGCGTGACAAGAATAATCAGGCTAATTAGTGGCCCATCAGCTTGGCCAGATGGCGCCCCCTAGGCAGGAGCGCCATCTCCTTCCTTTATATGTTGGACGCCTTCCTGAGTGGGAGGTTATGCAATAGAAAACCATTTTAGTTATTCCTTTTCTTCTTTCTTTCACTTTTGCCGTCGAGATACCTTGTGACCATCGCGGTCACAACACATAGTAAATAACATAAGGCTTCTTATCCTTCCTTTGCCCCAAAACAGCCCCCACAGGAAAGTCGCTAGCATCACACATTATCTCAAATGGTAAAGTCCAATCTGAGGGTTGCATAATAGGGGCTGAAGTAAGCATTCCCTTCAGTTTAGCAAAAGCTTTTTCGCAATCAACATTCCATTCAAAAACAGTATCTTTAGATAGGAGATTGCATAATGGTCTGGAAATAGAACAAAAATCTTTGATGAATCTCCTGTAAAACCCTGCATGACCCAAAAATAATCTAATATCTTTAACAGTCTTGGGTGTAGGCAAATGAGTAATTAAATCAATTTTTTACTTATCAACTTCAATTCCCTTCGAGGAAACAATATGACCCAGAACAATTCCTTTAGAGACCATGAAATGACATTTTTCCCAATTAAGCACAAGGTTCTTCTCTTCACACCTGCTCAAAACTTTCTGCAAATTAGACAAACAGTCATCGAATGAATCACCAAATACAGAAAAGTCATCCATAAACACTTCAAGATAGCGTTTAACCATATCACTAAAAATACTTAGCATGCATCTTTGAAATGTTGTAGGTGTATTGCATAAACCAAAAGGCATTCTCCTGTAAGCAAATGTGCCAAAGGGACATGTGAATGTGGTTTTCTCCTGGTCTTCTAATGCAATTTCAATTTGATTGTAACCGGAGTAGCCATCTAAGAAACAGTAATATGTGTGGCCAGCTACTCTCTCCAAAACCTGATCTAGAAACGGCAACAAAAAATGGTCTTTCCTTGTGACTGAGTTCAGCTTCCTGTAATCAATGCACATTCTCCAGCCAGATGTAACTCTAGTGGGTATTAATTCATTATTATCATTCTTGACAACTGTTACACCAGATTTCGTAGGCACAACTTGTGTAGGACTAACCCACTTGCTATCAGAAATGGGGTAGATGATTTCCGCATCTAAAAGCTTAAGAACTTCAGCTCTAACCGCCTCTTTCATGTTTGGATTTAACCTACGTTGCATCTCCCTTGATGATTTAGCATTGTCCTCCAAATAAATCCGATGAGTGCATATTAAAGGGCTTATTCCTTTTAAATCAACAATTGTCCATCCTATTGCACCTTTATGTTTTCTCAAAATATCAATCAACTTACCTCTTCGATAAGATTAAGATTAGACGATATTACCACAGGAAGAGTTTCACTATCACCCAAAAATGCATATTTGAGGTTAGTTGGTAACTTTTTCAACTCCAATTGGGGTGCTTGAATACTTGATGGAGTAGGCAATTTATCTCTCAATGGTAGCTCCTCAAACTTGGGTTTCCATCCATTCACTTGCAATACCTGTAGAGAATTCAGCAAAGAACAAATCTCAGCCTCTTCAAAATCCACTTTAGATTCATCATATAAAGAGTTGACTAAGCAAGATTCTAAAGGGTCAGAAAAAGATGAAACATGAAATTGATCTCTAACAAAGGTATCAACCCAATTCATTTCTTGAACATCAGTATCATCCCCTGGTTGTTTGCAAACATTAAATATATTCAATTCCAAAGTCATATTGCCAAATGAAAGTTTCATCACACTATTTCTACAATTAATCAAAGCATTTGAAGTAGCAAGAAATGGTCGACCTAAAATGACAGGAATATTTGCATTTGCATTTATAACAGGATGTGTGTCCAAAACAATAAAATCAACAGGAGAGTAAAATTTGTCTACTTGAACAAGCACATCTTCCACCACTCCCCTTGGGATTTTAACAGAATGATCAGCAAGTTCTCCAAGACCTAGCTGAGTGTACACTGAATAAGGCAAAAGATTAACACTAGCCCCAAGATCAAGCAAGGCCTGGTCTACCCTAAAGTTCCCGATCACACAAGAAATAGTTGGACATCCGGGATCCTTATATTTGGGTGGGCTTTTGTGTTGAATTATAGAACTTACCTGTTCGGTCAAAAAGCCTTTTTTCTGCACATTCAACTTACGCTTAATAGTACACAAATCTTTCAAGAACTTAGCATAAGAAGGTACCTGTTTAATTGCATCTAACAAGGGAATGTTAATTTTCACCTGCTTAAAAAGTTCAAAAATTTCAGCATTTTGGTTCAACTTTTGAGGTGGTTTCAACCTCTGTGGAAATGGAGCTGGAATAGGACATCTCACATCTTCACTTGACCCATACTTATCAATTTCCTCATTATCATGTTTTGATTTATCATTCTCAGAAGATTTTTGGGCCTTAAGTGGAATTGTTTTATCAATTTCTTTTCCATTACGAAGAGTGGTAATTGACTTAGCATGTTCCAATTGTGAATCAGAAGATTGTGTGCCTATTATGTGAACTTGCCCCTGTGGGTTAGGTTGGGGTTGAGCAGGAAACCTACCTTTCTCGTGAACAGCTAGAGAAGATGTCAATTTAGTGAGAGAGCTCTTTATATCATTAATGGCTTGTGAGGTTTGTTGATTAATGGTAGCTTGCCCTTGCATGAAAGTTTGTAATGTCTCCTCAAATGTCTTCCTGTGAGGTGGAATATATGGAGTATAATTGGAAGATGCCTGAGGAGGTGGTGTTTGTGCAGCATTTTCATTCCTCCAACTAAAGTTGGGGTGATTCCTCCATCCTGGATTGTAGGTGTCTCCATAAGGAGATTGCCTTTTGAAAGGGGTCATGGAATTTGCTTGGTCATGCAACACCTCCTTGAAAGCAGGAATGGTAGGGCACTCATTAGTAGGGTGTCCCATGACATCACAAATTCCACAGACCTCTTCTGTAGCAACAGACTTAACAGCATTAACTTTCCCTAATTCCATGGCCTCCACCTTCTTAGCCAAAGAGGCTAGCCTAGCACTTAAATTATCCTCCTCCCTAAGATGATGCAGACCCCCACTAGTAGTTAAAGACTTCGGCTTAGAAACATCAGAGGGATCGGTGGGATCCCAAGAATCTGAGTCTTCGGCTATTTGATCTAGAAAAATCAAGGGCTTCATTAGGGTCTTTATCAAAGAATTCCCCATTACACATTATTTGCACAAATTGTTTCATTGAGGGCGTCATCCCATCATAGAAGAAACTGATGGTGCGCCACTTCTCATATCCATGATGTGGACAAGAATTTAACAAATCTTTATAACGCTCCCAACACTGATAAAATGATTCATTTTGTTTTTGAGCAAAATTTGTTATTTGTCTTTTCAAAGCATTTGTCCTATGAACTAGGAAAAACTTTTTAAGGAATTCAGTCTGTAGTTCTTTCCAAGTTCCTACCTATCTAGGCTTAAGAGAATTCAGCCAAGTTTTGGCTTTATCCTTCAAGGAAAATGGAAACAATTTTAGCCTGATAATGTCTTCACTACAAGCCTACTCGAATGTTGCACATACTTCCTCAAATTCCTTTAAATGTAAATAAGGATTTTCAGAATCTGTACCATGGAATTTGGGAAGCAAGTTTATCATTCCAGCCTTAAAAGTGAAGTGATGGGCTTGTAGAGGCAATATAATACACGAGGGTGTACTAGTGCGTCCAGGTTGCAGGTTCACGCAAGGGCCGCATTGGTGCATGATGTTCATTCTCATTTTCATTGATATCAGGGTTACTACCCTGATCAGCCATATTGTGTGGTGTGTGTGATGGAACAGAGAATTCAAACAAAGGATTCCCAATCAAAATAGCAGAATTATCTCTAACCAATCTTCCACTGGTATTTCTATTCCACGAGTGTATGCACAAGCAGCAGAAATTTCAAAGAGAGATATGGAACAAAGTTACCAAATTTTGAAGAAAAATCCAATGAAAAGCTTTTTGTTCCAGATAGCCTCAGAATACTCCAAATGTCCTACAAAATAAGCAGCTAAATTAAACTAAGAATAATTGAAATTGACTAACCTATGCTAGGAAGAAAGAAACTAATTAGAAGATTAATCCTAAACTTCTTTCCCCGGCAACGGCGCCAAAATTTGATCTAACCCAAGCGAAGGTTGACAAATTGTAATATATACTCGGTAAGTCCAAGGTCGAACCACAGGGAATGATGTAGGATTATTCTACTCCAAACTAATCTAATTACTACTTAGCTTAGCAAATTAAAATTCTTATCAGGAAATTTTGTAGAGAAATTGTAATTTAACTAACTACTAAAATGACGATTAAAAATTCAATTAAAACTAATTAAAGATAGGAAAGATAATCGATGAGAGATATCAAAGCTTCAAGGATCAATTATTTAATTAATATTCTACGTCTACTTAATTACGCAATTAGATTCAAATAATGATTTGACCTAATTTGAAGATATTTCATTCACGTTCATCATATCCATTAACATAAAAATATCGATTGAATAGTTATCATTAACAAACATAGTCTACTAATCACATGGAATTATAAGCATTCGCCGTACCTTACGTTAACGTCAAATCAAATAATTGTATAGATTATGACTATTTCCAAAACATCACATTCAACCAAATAAGCATTAAACACTTCTTTATAGACATAGAAATATCAACTAAATAATGTCACCTCTAGCTTTGACAAAAGATTTAGCTATTTATATTCATGAGAAAAATCAGATTTGGGAAAAATCGCATCGGAAAATACTGTAGCAGATTTACTATTCACGGGTACTGTTGCAGGAGAAACACTGTTCACAGAATACTATTCATCGTCTTCCTCAACTCGACGGCACTGTATCAAATGCGCAGGTTATTGTTCACCGCACTATTCACAACCAAAAATCTCCCCTTTTCCTTCTCTTCTTATTCTCCCTATCTTCCCCCTCTTCGATTCCTCTCCTCCTCTTCAATTCCTCTCTGATTACCGGCAAAATCACGACGAAATTACGACCCAAATCCGCCGCGAAATAGCTCTGTTTTTTTGTTTCAAAACAGTCGTTCCCTTCGTACAAAATCCGTTCTTTCGTCTCCAAAAATCCCCGGCTTTTATAGACTTCGAGATGAGAGTCCTTAATCTTTTGAATTCTGGTTTGGATGAACCCAAATCCGTCTCCAATTTCAGCATTTTTCTGTTTCAAAGTGTCCCAATTCAACTCGGTTTCTAATGTCGCCATTTGAGCACGACTCTTCCTTTTAGTTTCCAAATCCGTCGTGAAATCTTCATTGCCGTCCATTGTTCCGTCGAAATCCAGGGCCGCCACAGTCCCTCCGCCGTCGCCATTACCGCTGGCTCGAGTGACCAAACCCAGCCGTCGTTCTTCTCTATTTATGCCGCCATGGCCATGTCCGTCAGCATCGAAAAAACAGAGCCGAGCAATCCACCGTCGATTCCTCAAACCCAAGCCTCTGCTGTCATCGCCAGCTCCAAGCTCTGCTGGAAACCATGCCTCACCGGAATCCTCTGTTCGACACCGGCGCTCGAGCACCCTGCTCTGTTCTGCTCGACACCCGAGCCGATGGCTCGGGTTGTTTTTGTTATTTTTTTTTATTTTTCAACTCAACCCAAACCGGACCAGCCGGTTTACTTCCTTTTCTTTTTTTCTTTTTTTTTTTAATAAAACCTGTTGTAATGATCTCCACCGCCGGATCAAATCTGCACGTCCGTACTTTAATTTTGCACCCGTCTTCTCTTAAGTAGCTCATCAACGGTTCGGATCTTTGATATGCGTGATATCAGCTCATGAGTCACTTTGGCATTTCAAAACACGTCTAATGCGCTCGTATGCTACCGAACTGCAATTCGCATTTTTAAACCTACAATAACAAAATTAAACTAAAATTAGACGTATAATAAAAAATATGATTCCTTAAATTCTTTAATGCATATAAAATAGTTAATTAGAGTAATTTAATTATTAATCCCCTAATTACTACCCTAATCACAAATAACCCATTTTATTCATATTTTATTATAAAAACTACACTAGCATATAGGTAAATAAGGCATATAAATGTGTATATTTTATGCTTATCAGGCAACCCACGTATTCAGGTGTATTCTCTCATTTTCTTCCTTTCCTTATTATGTTTTCATTGTAGTTTTATATTGTTCACATTGAGGATAATGTTCATAATAGGTTTGGGGGAGGGAATAGTGCTTATATAAAAGAAAAAAAATCATAAAATTAAAAAATCATAAAAATTTGATTAGTTTTTAGGTTGTTTGTTAGTATTTTTTCTTAGGTTTTGATAGTTTATCCCATAATAATGCATGTTACAATTCTTAAGAGATTAATTTACATTGGAAGTGTGAGTAAGTATACTGGAGGATAGATACACTTAACTGAGCATACCTTTCAGTTATAGTCCTCTTGGAACAGGTGCTTGAACTAAGAAAACTCACTCACACACACTAGTACATAAAGTAATACCATCTAGAGATTTGTTGAATACTAATTTACAGTGGGATGTCTTTAGTCAGAGTCATTGGATGATGTGTAGTTATCTGTTGAGCTTAAAAGATCATGATAGACCATTTACTTGGCTATGGCAAGGGATTAGAATCGGAAATAGGTTGAGAGTATAAAACAACCTGGAAAGAATAAAGATGTACTGAAAATATGAATGTTGAAAATGAAAATGCGAAAAAATGAAAACAAAATGAAAGAAAGGAGCTACTTGACTTTATAGGATTAACTTAGGCTGATGCTCGGGCCCGAAGCGGTCTCTTAAAACCTAATGCCCAATAGATATTTAACGGCTTGTTGCATACGCTCAATGCAATCGTGTTCCCTACGAAAGTGGCGTTTACTTTTAGTACACATGAAATACGTATTTTATTATCTCCTAAACTTATGATTATGCTAGTGTTTGGTTAGAATTACTACTACTTTAATATGGTTTTTTTTGTAGGAAACAAGAGTAATACAAAAAAATAAGGTAAAAATAGACTTTAATGGTTAAATCATCATAACTTCGTGTACAAATCTCAGATTGGACTGATTTAAGCTTCATGTTAAAGTTCAAGAAGTCAGACGCCACCAACTACGCGCAATTCAGAATTCGGAGCAGAAAGTTATACCTATTTGAAGTTAATAAACAGTAACTACGATCGATCGGCCATTCAACGCGATCGATCACCAGAGCCGCAAAGCAGTATTATTGAAGGAAACGATTGATCGGTACCAAAATGATCGATCGTATCTACTGGAATTTATGATCCACGCAAGGCATTAAATACGATTGTTCGGTATTATACTGCGTCGATCGGCAGAACGATCGATTGGCAGGAAATAACGATGGAATTACGATCGATCGGTAAGCGAACGATCAGCAATACGGAGCGATCAATCGCCATGTGCTGTCAACCGAAATAAGTCCTATTTCGACTTGGATTTTGAAGGGGACTTCGTTGTTTCTCTTCAAACATATAAATAGGCCTTATGGGAGAACATTTTGGGCTAAACCCTTGGAGAATTTAGAGACCACTTTTGAGCTAAATTGGAGGCTAGAGCAAAGGAGAGAAGAAGATGAAGAACATGATGAACATGATAGTGATTTCTCTTCCAATGCGAGGCTAAACACTTTTCTAAGGCGTAGATGAAGCCCAATAATCTGGTTATGTAGTTTCTTTTATCTCATCTTATGTTTTTACTCTAGTTGGTGTATAGATTTTATTGTATAATCATTGTTGATTCATTAAAGGTTTGTTCTTTGTACTTGAGAGAGACAAGAGTGAATTCTTGTGAGTTTCAATCCAAAGAATACTTGCGTATCCGAGAGGAACGTAAGTAGACTGAGGTGTTATATATCAATAAAGTTTCATTGGTTTATACTCGAGAGAGATAGATCACAATTCCATGTTTTAATGGTTTTATGTATTACATCCAAGAGGAGAGCACTATATTTTGAGTTGACAAGTGTATGTCCGAGAGGAATATGCTAGCCAATTGGAAATCTTTATGAGAGAGAGAGAGAGAGAAACGATAATCTAGGTTATTATGGTGGATTCAATGCCTTGGTCTTCTCCATATTGATTAATTCTCACTTAGTTTAGTTAAAGTTCATTGCTTTCTTAGTCTAGAATCAACACTGCTGCTTTCTTTTGAATTTGGTAAAAGATTAATCCGTCCCTGAGGTTCGACAACCCTTTCTATATTTGCCGTAGTACAATTGCCTTGTACACTTGTAAGGGTTTTATATTTCAACGATCCGTCTCGCATAAGTAAGCTAGGAGGAAAACGAATATATGTTTATCCAGAAGCACACAATGACAGTGAATTAATACAAATATGAAGTAAGAGATACTAACCAATGCCTGTTCAATGTTGCCGCTGGGTTGATATGACATCTCCGCCTCATGCACGGGTGGCAAGAAAAGTCTCCTAGTGATCCTCGAATACCATTTCATGTAGCCATTATTAGCATCTCGCTTCGTCGTGGCAAGCTCCCCCTAAACGAGAGTGGTCCTCCGATCGTTCCATCTAGTAATATAGGTTGCATGATGTGACCTCCAATCAAAACTTGCCCAACCTCGACACAAAGATCGCTCAAATTAATTTTTTTGAAACAAGAAATCAAATGAAAAATGAGGGTTTGCAAGTAAATACAACTCATTATGAATGGTTACTTTTTTAATAATAATGAATGCCTACTACATGATCTCAAATAACTACACGCATGAAAAACTGCAAAATACACTAATTGACAAAATGTAACTATTTTAGTAAACAATCCACTATTTGATGAAATTCTAGAGCCAAATCAATCACAAACGATAAACTATTAGCTAGAATGTATGCATTTGAATTGTGATTAAGAGATTGAAAGTTTATTACTCGTGGACAGAGAAGGCAGAAGGAGGTCGGAGGCGTAGTCAAATAGCAGTGGATGAAGTTAGACACAGACTCGGGGAAGAAGGTGAGTTGGTGTTGGGGGAGGTGGAGGTGGAGGAAGGGCGGGCAACAGGGCTAGAGAAGAGGGCGAGTTGGTTTTGGGGGAGATGGAGGAAGGGTGGGGCAACAAAGCCGGAGAAGAGAGAGGAGATGGGTGGGGCGATGGAGCCGGATAAGAGAGAGGAGACGGGCGGGGCGACGGAGCCAAAGAAGGGAGAGGAGGTGGAGGAAGGGATTGGTCGTCATTTTTCGGTCAAGCCAAGGAAGGGGAGTGAGGGATTTAAAACAAACCTAAATGAAGGCATCATTCCGGATGACACATTCCAAACAAAATATAAGACATCAGTTGAGATGATGCATTTTTTCATTACAAGAGGAAGGCATTGTTTCAAGTGACGCATTTTCGAAAGAAGCTACAAAACGTAAGGTGTCGGTCGAAATGATGCATTCTCTCATAATAAGGGAAGGCATCGCTTCTCGTGACGCCTTTCGGGCTCGGGTAAAAAAAAGACTGTGTAGGGACTGCGCCACACTCGCGATTGCATGGCATGTTAGATAAATGGATTGGGAAATAACTTTCCCTCTTTCCCGATCAGTTATTTTTTATTTTATTATATATTATTTTATAAATTTTCCTTAAATAAACTAGCCCAGTTTAGGCTAGAACAAAATCAAGTATGTAGCTATGTATATTCTTCTCCCTTTTCTTTAGGAGTAGGTCTAGCCTGCTGTCACGGGCTGGTGCCCGACGTATGCTATGGTTAGTGATGCAGATATGTCATGTACTCTACATGACAAATCTAAGTTTCCCCTTGCCCTAATGAGCCTTAGAGGGTATGCAGGAGTGTTTAGAGGGACTTTCGAAGTGTTCACTGATCACAAGAGTTTGAAGCATATATTCTCCCTGAAAGATTTGAACATGAGACAGAGACGATAGTTGGAGTATCTGAAAGATTATGACTTTTTCATTCATTATCATCCAGGTTAAGCAAATGTGGTGGCAGATGCTTTGAGTAGAAAGACAGGGATCATAGCACACATGATGGTGCAAGAATGGAGGATGATGGAAGAATTGGGAGTGTGTAATTTGGAATGGCCAACTACACAAAAGACATCATTCTTGGGAAACATCTCGATAAGATCAATGATTTATGAGAAGGTATTGGAAACTCAGAGAAATAGTCCTCAGTTATAGAAGTTGTTAGACAAACCAGATTTCAGCAAAGGGGTGGATGGAAGCATCTTATTTCAAGGAAGGTTGGTCATGCCAAAGGACATCGAGTTGAGACAAGAGCTTCTTCGGGAGGCACATCATTCACAGAATGCCAATCATCCGGGAAGCACAAAGTTGTATCAAGACTTGAAGAGAAACTTTTGGTGGAATGGAATGAAGATGGACATTGGTAAGTTTGTATCCAAATGTTTAACTTGTCAGCAAGTAAAAGCAGAACATCAAAGACCGGCATGATTATTGCAGCCGTTTGAGATTCCACAGTGGAAGTGGGAACATATTACAATCGATTTTGTAGTGGCATTACCGAAGACTCAGAAGCAAAAGGATGCAATATGGGTGATTGTGGATCGACTTTCAAAGACAACACATTTTCTACCGATTCGATGGAAACAGAATCCGGAGAGCTTGGCAGAACTGTCTATCAGAGAGATAGTAAGACTTCATGGTACTCCTTTATTGATTGTGTCCGACAAAGATACGAGGTTTACATCACGAACATGGAAGGGTATACAAGAAGCTTTGGGCACTAAGCTTAACTTCAGTATAGCTTTTCATCCCCAAAGCGATGGATAGTCAGAGCAAACGATACAGACATTGGAAGACATGCTTAGAGCGTGTGTAATCGATTGGAAGGGAAATTGGGATGATCAATAGCCATTGATTGAGTTTGCTTATAATAACAGTTACCACTCAAGTATTGGAATGACACTATTTGAAGCTCTATACAAAAGACCTTGCAAATCGCCCACATGTTGGACAGATATTGGGGAAAATCAAGTATTGAAATCTAAGTTGATACAATATTGTGCAGAAAAGGTAAAACAGATTCGACAGAGGTTGCAAACAGCTTGATCGTTTAAATATAAAACCCTTGCAACTGCACAAGGCAATTATACTACGATGAGTATAAATAGGGTTGTCGAACCTCAGTGATAGATTAATATTTTACCAAATTCAAGAGAAGAAAGTTACAGTTTTTGTTTAATCTAAATAAAGGTATAAACTTTAACTACTAAGCTGAGTTTTAATCAATGTAGAGAATTATCAAGGCAATGAATCCACCACTAGACATGCAAATACTACTCTCAATTATTATTAAGCATATATTGACATGATATGGTAATTCATGTTCTTGATCGGACACACAAATTACTAATGAATTCACTAACGTTCTTGATCAGACACGAAAGTTCATCCACTATTGTGTAATCAATCCTATCCTTGATTGGGCATAGAATCAATCACAACTCTATTATAATGCAATTAATCTTATCCTTGATCGGGCATAAAATCAATAACAATACCTAATTTTATTTATAATCAATCAAGTCTATGATCAAACACTCAAAAGAATACTCATGAAATCGCATTAAGTATGAATCATAATCAACTTTATAAAATTAAACTATCAAGAGTAGCAATACACATCTAGGGCTTCATCAAGCCTTGACAAGGAATTTAGTTACGCATAGAAAGAGAGAAAAGAGAAGCCTGCTTATGTAGATCCATCGTCATGAATCCTTCTTCTTCTTTGCCCCAAAAGACTCCTTCTTCTTCCTCCTCTCTAGCCTCTAATAAAGCTCAAAAGTCTATTCTCTAGTCCTCAAAACGTTCACCCATAAGGCCTATTTATAAGAGTGAAGGAAAACCACGAAGTCACCTTCCAAATCCGAGTCAAAATAGGTCTTATTTCAGTTTACCGCACACAGCGATCGATCGCTCCGTATTACCGATCGTTCGCTTTCCAATCGATCGCAATTCCTTCGTTATTTTTCTCCGATCGATCGCTTTGGCGATCAATGCCGTATGACACCGATCGATCATAGTTACTGTCTTGCACGGATCAATGCACGGATCAAAAATTCCAGTAGATACAATCGATCGTTTTGAGGTCCGATCGATCGTTTCCTTCAATACACTACTTTTGCGGCTGAGGCGATTGATCGCATTGATAGCCAATCGATCGTAGTTATTGTTCACAATCTTCAAATAGCTATAACTTTTTGCTCTGAACTCCAAATTGCGCGTGGTTGGAAGACTGACTTCTTGAACTTTAACATGATGCTCAGTCCAATCCGATATTTGTACATGAAGTTATGATGATTTAACCATTTATGTTACTTTTCACCTCATTCCTGTGTATTACTCTTGTTTCCTACAAAAACCAAAAACTATATTAAAGTAGGAGAAATCCTAATCAAACACTAGCATAATCATAAGTTTAGGAGATAATAAAATGCATATTTCATGTATAGATCACAGCTTAAAGTAGACAAAAGAGTTATGCAAATTGCCAAAGGAGAGAATTGGAATTCCAGGAAGGTGACAATGTATTCTTGAAAGTGTCGCCATCGAAAGGAGTTTTGAGATTTGGCAAAAAGGGGAAGCTGAGTCCTAGATTTGTTGGACCTTTTGAAATCCTAGAATGGGTTGGACCAGTAGCATACTGATTAGCTTTACCTCCACAGTTGGTGGAAGTGCATAACACATTTCATGTATCTATGTTGAGGAAGTATGTGTCAGACCCTTCACATGTGTTGGACTACGCGACTATGGAGTTGGAAGCAGATTTATCGTTTCTGATGAAACCTGTCAAGATCTTGGATAAGAAAGATCAGGTGTTGCAATGAAAGACAATCCCACTAGTGAAAGTTTTGTGGCAAAGTTAACACTCTGAGGAAATGACATGAAAAACTGAACGTGATATGAGAAAATCTTACCCAGATCTTTTGGATGATTGATTAGCGGCATTTCGAGGACGAAATGTTCCATAAGGAGGGGAGGATGTAATACGGGGAAATTTTCAAATAACAAGGCGGGAAATTTTGCTCAAGGTAAGCATTTAATTTCCTTAAATTGTTGAACCTTAGGTTGTGGTTTGAAAAAGATTTGAATGGGCTTGAAAATTTGAAATTTTAAAATTTTTTTGGACGCAATCGATCGCGTCAAAAGACATGATCGATCGGGCCATCTTTGATGAAGATATCGCTCCAAGCGATCGATCATGCGACAGACGAACAATCGTATCTACTGGTTAAGTGCGGCACGCGGTGTATACGTATAGCCGATCGATTGCGTATGATGTGCCGATCGATCACCGTATTTTTTGAGATTTTGGTTGCGATTCTTTTTGGAAATCTTTTATGGGATTTATTAGAATTTTGGGCTTTGAGACCTACCAAATTGGCCCACGAATTAGGGACCAAATCTTGGGGAAATTAGAATAATTTTTCTAGTTTAAAAACTGGTTTGACTTTGATTGAAAATTAGACTTTTCAAATTTGGAAATTGAAATAATAAAAAAGATTGGATTTGGACGGATTAGTGGTCAGTTACCAAGATGATTTTGTGTTGCCACGTGGCAAGAATAGGGATCATGCTTTTGAGTTTAAATTGGGAGGTTGCTCATATGGTTTTGGTAACCGATTCAATTGAGTTAATTCCCTACCAAATAGGGATTGTAATAGAATCAAGGAGGTGTAACTGATTTGGAGTCAAAGAGGCAAGCACACCCTTGACTGAGATCATGTTGATCTATGGTGGAGATTTAACCAAAGTGAATAGGTTTTTCCTATTTAAACCCACCTAAGGAGAGACCGACAAACCTTTTTGGAGGCTTTGGGAGTCACACAAGCCAAGGAGCAGTGCCGCCAGTCCTCTCTCAGTTCGTTCAAGGGATCTTGCATTGGGTTGTGGCATCGTTCGTGTGGAATACGCAAAGAGGAGGAAAGATTTGTGTAGAACCGATTTACATGCAAATAGTATCAGTTTCACCTAAGGGTAGGATGTGTTTTTCCTACTCTATTTTTCACTATTTTGTCATGATCCCATCTTTTATATTGGCATGTGAATACTCTGATCTGCGAGTTGTATAATAGTAACATCCTTGATGAATAAAGATTTAATTTTTATACGACGTACACACATGTATGGATTGTGTCACTCTACCGTATTCAATTCAATGTGCAACGGCCTAGATAAGATCATATCTCAAATTTCCAGCATCGAAATACTTGATTATAAGTCCTAATTACTTCTAGAATTGCTGTCCAAATATTGCTATCTCATTTGTTTTGGCACCGATGGATTGTATTAAGTTGATGGTTGTCTATTTGGGTAATTACTTGTGAAATGATGATGATAAAAGTTATTTGATCACTAATTCATAGGAAATCAAAGTCGTAATACTACTGGTTGGTGGAAAGGTCATGCTGTTTGTGTGTCTTCAGTACCATTGTCTCATGATAGTGTCCCAATTTAGTGGTCTTAATTGGGGTTAAACTAGTAAATCTCATTTGGGTACATAAATAGTGTTCGGGTTGCTGAATGTAATTAAAATAGTAGATCTGCCTATTGATAAGATTATGTTAATATCATCATGGGACTGATTGATCAGTAGAATATCATGAGCGTATGAGTATTATTATGTAAGTAACATAATATGGAGGCTAATTGAATTAGTTAAGCCTCGGCTAGTAGTTTTCTAGCACAGACAGACAGCAATAGAAAATTCATAACTAATTATAGAAAACTCAGAAAAATGCATCGTCTATTGGGCTGGATTGTGGACTCTTGTGGGAACCTACAGTAAAAATTTCATAGCTAAATATGAACTTTAAAAATTGTAGTAAAGGTCAAAATTGAACTATATTGCAAATAATGGTGTAGTGAATTAAGAAAATGTGATACTACTTATTATCATGTGATTAAATAAAGTTAAGGATAAAATAAGACCTAAATAAAAATAAGAAGGACTTGGGTAGCAATTAATTCAGAGAGTTTAATTCTCTGGAATCATGTACCGGAGTGGAGTCAAGTCAAACCAAGTTGAGATTCTACGTAATGCTGTTTACCGATTGAAGTTGTCTCAAAGATTCCGATTAGGGTTGGTACTCACGAACCCTAATTCTCAAGTCTACTTCGAACCATCAGAGACTATGTGTCAGATTCGAGAATTCTTATCTAGGGCCTTGCACAACGAAATTATTAGATGAGTAAAGTTACTATTATACCCCGATGGTTAGGGTGAAGCCTGGGAAAGTGTTGTTTCAGTTACTCCTTTAAGGAGTCAAATGTTGATGACGAGTATTGACTTCTCTTCCTTATTTAGAATTATTTACTCCTTGGGATATTGAAATCTCAATGGTGTTTCCACGGGAGTCCATTCTTAAATATTGAGAATTTTCTAATGATTTTAATACAGCCTGTGTTGCTGTAAGATTATATTCAGTTCTGTGTAAACTACTTATTCCATGAGAGTGATTGATGAAAACTCTTCGAGTGGAAATTGATCTAACCCAAGAGAAGGTTGACAAATTGTAATATATACTCGGTAAGTCCGAGGTCGAACCACAGGGAATGATGTAGGATTATTCTATTCTAACTAATTTAAACACTACTTAGCTTAGCAGATTAACTACTAAAATGATGATTAAACACCACAGAGAAGTTATAATTCAATTAACTACTAAAATGATGATTAAAGATTCAATTAAAACTAACTAAAGATAGGCAAAGATAATCGATGAGAGATATCAAAGCTTCAAGGATCAATTATTTAATTAATATTCTACGTCTATTTAATTACGCAATTAGATTCAAATAATGATTTGATCTAATCGGAAGATAATTCATTCACGTTCATCATATCCATTAACATAAAAATATCGATCGAATATTTATCATTAACAAGCATAGTCTACTAATCACAGGGAATTATAAGCATTCGTCGTACCTTACGTTAACGACAAATCAAATAATTATATAAATTGTGACTTTATCAAAACATCGCATTCAATCAAATAAGCATTAAACACTTTTTCATAGACATAGAAATATCAATCAAATAACGTCACCTTTAGCTTTGACAAAAGATTTAGCTATTCATATTCAAGAGAAAAATCAGATTTAGATTTGAAAATGGCACCGGAAAAAAAATACTGTTGCAGAACACTATTCATGATTTACTATTCATGGGTACTGTAGCAAATCACTGTTCATCGTTTTCTCCAAATTGACAGTACTGTAGCAAATTCGAAATCACTGTAGCAGATGCAAAAATCCGACTTTTTCTTCTCTTCTCCTTCTCTCTATCTTCTCCTCTCGATTCCTCTTCCTCCTCTTCAATTTCCGGCCAAATCCCGACGAAATCACGGCCCAAACACCGCCGCAACAGCTCTGTTTTTCCGAAACAGAGCAGCAGAACAGTCCCAAACTCCGCCAAAAATCCGTCCAAAAACCCCAAGCGCTCCTCTGTTTCGCCGGTACTGTTTATATAGGCTGCAAGAACAGTCCTGTAATCTTTCCCAACTGAGCCAAATCGCCCCTTTTCCATTTCCAATCGAACTGAATATGGAAGCTTACCAAACTGAGATAAATTCGCAATTGCAGCTCTGTTATACGCAAATTTCCAAATTGAAACCTTCCCAATCGAACACCTTGCCTTCAAATCTACTGGTCTGTTCTTTGCCGCCGTCTAGAACCATCGCCGTCGTCTACATCTGCTCGATCGAGCCCATCACCGTCTTGCTGCCCTTTGCCGGTACCCAGAACCGCCCGAAACCGCTGCTGTCGTTCTGCTCCGCCGCCAACATGACACCGCTCAGCCGTGACACATCGCCGCTTCGATCTTGCCATCCTGCTCCGCCGCTAGATGCATGCCGCCGTCAGGTCCGTCGCCAGCACGACACCGGCGCTCCTCTGTTACACCGGCGCTCGAGCAGAAGCTCGAGCGCTGTGTCCTTTTCGTCTGGAACACCCGAGCCGACGGCTCGGGTTGTTTCTTTCTTTTTCTTTTTTTCTTCCCGAACCGGACCAGACCGGTTTAATTCCTTTTTTTTTCTTTTAATCAAATAAAACCCGTCGTAACGATCTTCACCACCAATTCAAATCCGAACGTCCGTATTTAAATTTCACGCCCGTCTTCTCTAAAGTAGCTCATCAATAGTTCAGATTCTTCAATACGTGTGATATCAGCTCATGGGTCACTTTGGCATTTCAAAACACGTCTAATGCGCTCGTCTGCTACTGATCTACAATTCGCATTTTCAAACCTACAATAACAAAGCCAAACTAAAATTAGACGCATAATAAAAATATGATTCATTAAATTCTTTAATGCATCTAAAATAGTTAATTAGAGTAATTTAATTATTAATCCCCTAATTACTACTCTAATCACAAATAACCCATTTTATTCATGTTTTATCACAAAAACTACACTAGCATATAGGTAAATAAGGCATATAAATATGTATATTTTACGCTTATCAAATACCCCCAAACCTATATTTTGCTAGTCCCCGAGCAAAACAAACAAAACAAAAATCACACAAAACAAAACTAAAGTAAATTAAACTAGAAAAGTAAATGCCACTTTCGTAGGGAACACGATTGCATTGAGCGTATGCAACAAGCCATTTAAACCCCTAGGTGTCCCTAGTAGGACGAGTTTTGTCTCGTGAGGGTTTACAACCATGTTACCCACAAACATGTACTTATGAAATTAACCTTATTAATCTAAGTGCAAAAACAAAATAAATACTTCAAAACAATCAAACCTATTATCCTTTCAAATGCATTTCCATTTATAATCAACTGGAATATAGAAGCCTTCAAGTAAGTGGTTTTATTCTACACCTTCATCTTGGAAATTTATGCTCAATATGATATAGCATGATAATATAAATAGTAAAAGTGTAGAACATTGTAGCAATACACCCTAAATTTCTGTTTTACACATATCCAGTGTTACCCATTAACCAAAGAAAATCAGAATCTATATAGTCATCGTAATCTTTAGGTTCATGATAGCACAAATCTGCGCGCCTCCTTCGGGTCCAACATTCTAGATTTGAGAGGATAATACACCATAGACTTTTTTTTTCTTTTCTTTTTTCTATTTTCAGCAGGACTGTGTAAGGCCTGACTTCAAGATGCTTAGGTTTAGCAATGACTCAGGCCAATGACTCCCAGCACAGTTGGCTTAGGGCATTAGGTTTTAAGAGACCGCTTCGGGCCCGAGCATCAGCCTAAGTTAATCCTATAAAGTCAAGCAGCCCATTTTCTTTCTTTTTGATTTCATTTTTTTTTATCAACATTCATTTTCATCATTCATATTTTCAGCACATCTTTATTGTGTCCAGGCTGTATTATACTCTCAACCTATTTCCAGTTCCAAGCCCTTGCCATAGCCAAGTAAATGGTCTATCATGATCTTTTAAGCTCAACAGACAACCACATATCATCCAATGACTTTGACTAAAGACATCCCAGTGAAGATTAGTATTCAACAAATTTCTAGAGGGAATTACTTTATGTACTAGTGTGTGCGAGTGAGTTTTATTAGCTCAAGCACATGATCCAAGAGGACTGTAACAGAAAGATATGCTCAGTTAAGTGTTTCTATCCTCCAGTATACTTACTCACACTTCCAATGTAAATTAATCTCTTAAAAATTGGAATATGCATCATCGCGGGATAAACTATCAAAACCTATAAAAAAATACTAACAAATAACCTAAAAACTAATCAAATTTTTATTTGTTTTTCTCTTTCTTTTTTTTTTAATTTTTTTTAATTTTTTTAAAATAAACAATGTTATTCCTATATTCCCCCAAACCTAAACTAAACATTGTCCTCAATGTTAAGAATGAAATAAAGGATAAAATAAATAAATAAATAAATAAAATAAAGGATAGATGTTACCTGGAGAACAGCAAATTGCTAAAATCCCATGCGAGTGAAAAACATCAACAAATAAAAAGATGAGAGCAATCACAATATCCAACCAGAAAACATCATCTAACTAATAAATATCCTAAAAACAAGAAAAAGCTGGGCTGCCTCCCAGGAGCGCTAAGTTTCCTGTCTTCAGCCAGACATAACCCTATTTTGTTTTTCAAATCATCCAGGATCTTTTAACCCAACATTCATTCCACATGTGGTCCTACTCCGCACATCAGGATTAATTAAAGCAACCGCAAGTGGATCATCATGATATATAAATGGGAATGCATCCTCCACTAAGGTTTCAATCATATCAACTGCGAAAAAATCATCTGACTCTGGGGGTTGTTTGCTGACATAAAATATATTTAATTCCAAAGTCATATTACCAAATGAAAGTTTCATCACACCATTCCTACAATTAATCACAGCATTTGAAGTAGCAAGAAATGGACGACCTAATATGACAGGAATATTTGCACTTGCATTTATAACAGGATGTGTGTCCAAAACAATAAAATCAACAGGAAAGTAAAATTTATCTACCTGAACAAGCACATCTTCCACCACTCCCCTTGGAATTTTAATAGAACGATCAGCAAGTTGAAGAGTAATAGTGGTGGGTTTAAGTTCCCCAAGACCTAACTGAGTGTATACTGAATAAGGCAAAAGATTAACACTAGCCCCAAGATCAAGTAAGGCTTGGTCTACCCTAAAGTTCCCGATCACACATGAAATAGTTGGACATCCGGGATCTTTATATTTGGGCGGGCTTTTGTGTTGAATTATAGAACTTACTTGTTCAGTCAAAAAGGCTTTTTTCTGCACATTCAACTTACGCTTAATAGTACACAAATCTTTCAAGAACTTAGCATAAGAAGGTACCTGTTTGATTGCATCTAACAAGGGAATGTTAATTTTCACCTGCTTAAAAAGTTCAAAAATTTCAGCATTTTGGTTCAACTTTTGAGGTGGTTTCAACCTCTGTGGAAAAGGAGCTGAAATAGGACATCTTACATCTTCACTTGACCCAGACTTATCAATTTCCTCATTATCATGTTTTGATTCATCACTCTCAGAAGATTTCTGGGCCTTAAGTGGAATTGTTTTGTCAATTTCTTTTCCACTACGAAGAGTGGTAATTGACTTAGCATGTTCCAATTGTGAATCAGAAGGTTTTGTGTCCATCATGTGAACTTGCCCCTATGGGTTGGGTTGGGATTGAGCAGGAAACCTACCTTTCTCTTGAATAGCAAGAGAAGATGTCAATTTAGTGAGAGAGCTCTTTATATCATTAATGGCTTGTGAGGTTTGTTGATTAATAGTAGCTTGCCCTTACATGAAAGTTTGCAGTGTCTCCTCAAGTGTCTTCCTGTGAGGTGGAACATATGGAGTATAATTGGAAGATGCTTGAAGAGGTTGTGTTTGTGCAGCACTATCATTCCTCCAACTAAAGTTGGGGTGATTCCTCCATCCTGGATTGTAGGTGTCTCCATAAGGAGATTGCCTTTTGAAATGGGTCATGGAATTTGCGTAGTCATGCAACACCTCCTTGAAAGCAGGAATGGTAGGGCACTCATTAGTAGGGTGTCCCATAACATCACAAATTCCACAGGCCTCTTTTGTAGCAACAGACTTAACAACGTTAATTTTCCCTACTTCCATAGCCTCCACCTTCCTAGCCAAAGAGGCTAGCCTAGCACTCAAATTATCCTCCTCCCTAAGATAATGCAGACCCCCACTAGTAGTTGAAGACTTCGGCTTATTAAAAACATCAGAGGGATCGGTGGGATCCCAAGAATCTGAGTCTTCAGCTATTTGATCTAGAAAATCAAGGGCTTCATTAGGGTCTTTATCAAAGAATTCCCCATTACACATTGTTTGCACAAATTGTTTCATTGAGGGCGTCATCCCATCATAGAAGAAACTGATGGTGCGCCACTTCTCATACCCATGATGTGGACAAGAATTTAACAAATCTTTATAACGCTCCCAACATTGATAAAATGATTCATTTTGTTTTTTAGCAAAATTTGTTATTTGCCTTTTCAGAGCATTTGTCCTATGAACTGGAAAAAACTTTTTAAGAAATTCAGTTTGTAGTTCTTTCCAAGTTCCTACAGATCTAGGTTTAAGAGAATTTAGCCAAGTCTTGGCTTTATCCTTTAAAGAGAAAGGAAACAATTTTAGCCTGATAATGTCTTCACTACAAGCTTGCTCAAAAGTTGCACATACTTCCTCAAATTCCTTTAAATGCAAATAAGGATTTTCAGAATCTAGACCATGGAATTTGGGAAGCAAGTTTATCATTCCAGGCTTAAAAGTAAATTGATGTGCTTGTAGAGGCAATATAATACAGGAAGTTGTGCTAGTGTGTGCAGGTTGCAGATAATCACGCAAGGGCCGCATTGGTGCATCATGTTCACTCTCATTTTCATTAAGATCATGGTTACTACCCTGATCAGCCATTTGATTAGGTGTGTGTGATGGAACAGTGAACTCAAACACGGGATTCTGAATCAAAATAGCAGAATTACTTCTAACCAATCGTCCACTGGTATCTCTATTCCACGAGTGCATGCACAAGCAACAGAAATTTCAAAGAGAGATGGAACGAGTTTACCAAATTTGAAGAAAAATCCAATGAAAAGTCTTTTTATTCCAGATAGGACTCCAAATTCCTGCAAAATAAACAAGCTAAATTAAACTAAGAATAATTGAAATTAACTAAACTACACTAGAGAGAAATAAACTAATTGGAAGATTAATCCTAAACTTCACTCCCCGGCAACGGCGCCAAAATTTAATCTAACCCAAGAGAAGGTTGACAAATTGTAATATATACTCGGTAAGTCCGAGGTCGAACCACAGGGAATGATGTAGGATTATTCTATTCTAACTAATTTAAACACTACTTAGCTTAGCAAATTAAGATTCTTATCAGGAAATTATGCAGAGAAGTTATAATTCAATTAACTACTAAAATGATGATTAAAGATTCAATTAAAACTAACTAAAGACAGGCAAAGATAATCGATGAGAGATATCAAAGCTTCAAGGATCAATTATTTACTTAATATTCTACGTCTATTTAATTACGCAATTAGATTCAAATAATGATTTGATCTAATCGGAAGATAATTCATTCACGTTCATCATATCCATTAACATAAAAATATCGATCGAATATTTATCATTAACAAGCATAGTCTACTAATCACAGGGAATTATAAGCATTCGTCGTACCTTACGTTAACGACAAATCAAATAATTATATAGATTATGACTTTATCAAAACATCGCATTTAATCAAATAAGCATTAAACACTTTTTCATAGACATAGAAATATCAATCAAATAACGTCACCTTTAGCTTTGACAAAGATTTAGCTATTCATATTCAAGAGAAAAATCAGATTTAGATTTAGAAATTGCATCGGAAAAAAAATACTGTTGTAGAACACTATTCATGATTTACTATTCATGGGTACTGTAGCAAATCACTGTTCATCGTCTTCTCCAAATTGACAGTACTGTAGCAAATTCGAAATCACTGTAGCAGATGCAAAAATCCGACTTTTTCTTCTCTTCTCCTTCTCTCTATCTTCTCCTCTCGATTCCTCTTCCTCCTCTTCAATTTCCGGCCAAATCCCGACGAAATCACAGCCCAAACACCGCCGCAACAGCTCTGTTTTTCCGAAACAGAGCAGCAGAACAGTCCCACACTCCGCCAAAAATCCGTCCAAAAACCCCAAGCGCTCCTCTGTTTCGCCGGTACTGTTTATATAGGCTGCAAGAACAGTCCTGTAATCTTTCCCAACTGAGCCAAATCGCCCCTTTTCCATTTCCAATCGAACTGAATATGGAAGCTTACCAAACTGAGATAAATTCGCAATTGCAGCTCTGTTATACGCAAATTTCCAAATTGAAACCTTCCCAATCGAACACCTTGCCTTCAAATCTACTGGTCTGTTCTTTGCCGCCGTCTAGAACCATCGCCGTTGTCTACATCTGCTCGATCGAGCCCATCACCGTCTTGCTGCCCTTTGCCGGTACCCAGAACCGCCTGAAACCACTGCTGTCGTTCTGCTCCGCCGCCAACATGACACCGCTCAGCCGTGACCCATCGCCGCTTCGATCTTGCCATCCTACTCCGCCGCTAGATGCATGCCGCCGTCAGGTCCGCCGCCAGCACGACACCGGCGCTCCTCTGTTACACCGGCGCTCGAGCAGAAGCTCGAGCGCTATGTCCTTTTCGTCTGGAACACCCGAGCCGACGGCTCGGGTTGTTTCTTTTTTTTTTTTCTTCCCGAACCGGACCAGACCGGTTTAATTCCTTTTTTTTTCTTTTAATCAAATAAAACCCGTCGTAACGATCTTCACCACCAATTCAAATCCGAACGTCCGTATTTAAATTTCACGCCCGTCTTCTCTAAAGTAGCTCATCAATAGTTCAGATTCTTCAATACGCGTGATATCAGCTCATGGGTCACTTTGGCATTTCAAAACACGTCTAATGCGCTCGTCTGCTACTGATCTACAATTCGCATTTTCAAACCTACAATAACAAAGCCAAACTAAAATTAGACGCATAATAAAAATATGATTCATTAAATTCTTTAATGCATCTAAAATAGTTAATTAGAGTAATTTAATTATTAATCCCCTAATTACTACCCTAATCACAAATAACCCATTTTATTCATGTTTTATCACAAAAACTACACTAGCATATAGGTAAATAAGGCATATAAATATGTATATTTTACGCTTATCAGAAATCATAGTATGCTCAAGAGCCATTGCTAGATCCTCCGTGATCTAAGATATATTATGAACCTTTGTAGTTCAGCCGATGACGGCAACGCGTACGCTTTTAGACTGTATGATATTACGAAAGGTCTGCAGTCTCCGCTTATTGTGCCCGTAAGCACCGATGGGGCCAGCATCCCTAGACGCATGGCCGGGTTCCTCTGAAGAACCTCTAGGATGTTCTGGCATAGATATCCATAGGGGAAGTGGACTGTCCTGAGGGCAAAAATTGTCGATTCCTACACGTTGTATGTTTGGAGGCTCTTTTAATTGTTATTGATATCCATTCAAATGAGTTGTTCAAAAACTGATTTCATATTTCTTAACATGAGTTGTTGATATCCTGGTACGTTGATGATTGTATCTCTTATTCCAGAATTATTTGATGATATTCCATATCTTGTATCCACTGGAGTCTACTATTTCTGTACCTTTATCAGTATGGTTTTGGCATCCTACTGAGTATTTCATTCGAAATACTCATGCATCTTTTGATGCAGGAATTAAGTAAGAGTGAAGCGGAGCAGGTAAGAGTTGCTGCTGATTTTGGGTGGATAAAGTTCGGTCGTGGAAGACTTTGTTCTATTTCGTAGTTGTTTTGAACTTTTATCTTATGTGACCCCTATGCCAAAGATATTATTTTATTGTTGTTAGATTTTTGTGTTGTAATAATTTAAGTAGTAGTTCTTTTGATTTTGTTATTTGAAATTCAAGTACGTGGATATTGTTAATCATTCTGGATCCTGCGTTTATCCCATATTATGTCTAATGGGAATGATATAGATCGAGTATTCGGTCACGTCCCGGATTCTAGACCTCTTGACCATTATTGGGAATAGCGCTTCCGCGCTCTAAATGGGGTTTTGAAATTCGGGGCGTGACAATAATCAATTGTCAATGAAAAGAACTGCTCCAAATGTGCTCTGTAAACTAAACAGAAGTTGCTTTGGCAGCCTTGATTGATATTTCATGCGACTATTTTAATCTTCCACTTTCCAACAGGCAACAACCCAGTGCAATGCTTGTAATAATTAAAAAGTAATCCCAATGCTTGATTAACTCCACTTCCCGACTCTGTTTGTATATGTTTAATTTTCTTCACAACACCCCCCCTTCAATTTTGTGTTTAAATACTTAGGTTTCCTATTCCCAAGTGGACTCAATCTCCTCCCTTGATTCAAACCTCTTTTAATTCCAACCTTCCATTCACAATCTTGCCCAATTATGACCTGGACGACTTCTCAAATTGGCGCTCAATCAATTGTGATTTAGGATCCTTTCTAGAATCAAATCTCTTTCAAATTGATTTTAACTACTCAATAAGGAAACTGCCAATTTGTTAAGCTTTCCCCCTTGGGCATCCCTCCTTTCTAATCTCAGCCCTTCTTCTTACTCTAAATAAGCCATGGACGTCCCTCAAATTGGACGTCCCAATTTGGTTAAGATATCATATATTTGATAATCCAATCATCTTCTAATTCTAGAAACTGCCTAATGTCATCCCAAATCTTTTGGACGTCCCTTCTAATTAATCGCCCTTCTCTGATGACTGTTAATGATCTTGGGGAATATTCTAATCACTTTCCTGATTGGATATCATAATTATTAATAACCGATTTAGTTACTTTCCTGATTTACTAATAGTTAGTCTACTTATTTACCACCAGTAATCAAATCTTTTTTGTTACCATAATCTTATCTAATGATTATGGATAACCAACTAAGATTTGCACTCACTCACACGATCACACGTGTCTTGATGTCTCTGGGCCGTGACATCCACATGTATGACGTCCACGTGCTTGTAGTCCATGTGCTCTGGTGTCCAGTGCAATGTGATACACAACTCCACCTCGTAATAACCACGTACCACAAGTCCTAACCACTTCATCACACATATACACACACACACACACCACGTACCACAAGTCCTAACCACTTCATCACACACACACACACACACACACATACGCGTGCGCATCCTAATACATCTCTCGTACCCACCTAAGCGTCTGGCCCCACTACCTGGCTTCAGGTGGCCTCAGGCCCTGGCGCCAGACCAGCCTCAGCGCCAGGTAGAGCCCAACACCAGGGCTAGTCCTTCTGCCTAGGTTAACTTGTCTAACCCAATTCATTGTTAAATCAATTTCTAACACATCACATACGCATCAAACATACAACATAACATGCCACATCAAAAATCAAATTAGGCAACTAAACTTTCTTAATTTAGATCAGTTTACATTATATTGCTACTAATTTTTTCCTTTCTTAAGATGGTTCATGTAGATTTTTTAGTCTGGTTTATGTGAGATACAGCTCACACGTGTCTGTGTGAGCCGAGATGCCTCAAGCCATCAGTTTTTCATTCAATAATGGGCGTCAAATAAAGATGATAATGTTATGATGAAACTTTGATGGTTATAAAGTGAATCGGCTCATGCAACAAGTAAAAAATCCCTCCATATTTCTTATGGTGGGTGAGAAACAATCATCGTTAGACCAAATCACTGTTTATAAGCTTGCATTTTTCTCAACAGTAATTGTATTTGAGGACGGTTTATATGAGATCGCTCTCATATAAGGAGCTTGAGGCCAATCTTTTGGGCTTTTGGGCCATTGAATTCTGATCCAAGGGTGGATATCAAATCAGTGGGTAGGTGAGTATGTCACATCAAGGGGTATAAGTGAGTTTCATGTAGCTGTTTGTAGCTGTCAGATCAAGATCCAACGACGACGAATAGAATTGGCCTCATATAAGCTATATGAGAGCGATCTTATTTAATCTTTTCCCATTGTATATATGCTTCTTTCTACTTAGGGGGGCGTTTGGATCGTGAAAAATCCACTTTCACTATTCATTTCCAGATTTTTCACTGTGGATGTTGAAACACCTCTTCAACATCCATAGTGAAAAATCCAAAAATGAATAGTAAAAATAGATTTTTCACTATAGATGTTTTGGATTTTTCATGATCCAAATGGCCCCTAAATATAACAAATAAGTAACGAATGCACTACCGGTGGGATGGCCGAGACATGCATCTTGAAGTAGAAAGACCCTTCGGTTGGCCACATAGCCGGGATTACATTGTCCTCCCTCTATCCAAAATATGCTTCATCGCAAAATAAAGTACTGATGTTTATTTGATGGTGGAAGTCCCAATAAATTATTGGGTGTCTCTAGCACAATACATCAGAGCACCAGGGTGGGGATTGACGGCCCTCACGCTTTACACGTGCTAGACTGTTTTGTTGTTGGCTCACACTTTATGTGTGCTTCTACCCAATAATTTCTCATAAACCCCAAATAATGGGGAAGAAGAGGTCCAAAGTTCACTTTTTTTTTAATGAACAACTGACCAGCATCTAAAATGGACTGCCTTCTTTTTGATAGAGCGTCTAAAGTATATAAGTTCCGGGGTCCATTAGATGAGGTTAACAAACGGGACCGAGTTGGGGTCTAATACGGATTTGGATTTGCGCAGATAACACCAGCGGTCTGTATCCGTCCGTCATTAGTCGCCGCAGTTGTAAAACCCTAATCTTTGTAGATTAGGGCCTTCCAGTATCCTCGATCGGACCCTCTATATATTGCCTCGTGGGAGTCCAAGCCGCAGCTGAAATGGCCTTCCATACCCCTTCCCACATCTCTCCGAAATCTGCTCTAAAATCTTCCATTTCTCTCTTTTGTTTTGTCTTTCCAATGCCTGATATTGCAATTCCTTGTTGCCCCATACAAAAAGTGGTGCAAGGACTCTATCATTAGGCGACAGAGCTCTACCTTTAGCTCTGATCATCCTTGTAATATTTCTTTACTAGTAGGATCTTTCGGTGACAGGGTAGATATATTTCTCTGTTATTTCTTTGTCGAATATTTTATGAAATTTTTAGTTCTTGGTTGTCTGAATCTGTTGGGAGGCTTGCCAAATGGTGGTGTGGGTGATGAAGAAAATCGGACGGATTCCCACTGATCAATTGTATAAAGTGATTACTTTTACCAGCTACTTCTGACACACATTTCCACGCTTCCCAGCAGCAGTTTTTTTAAATGGTTTTTGGATCGCTTAGTGAATATCTTGTTTTACAGAATTTCTTGTTATGTAGTTTTGTTGCTTGGAAGCCGGTGATGTAAGAAAAGGTATTTGCTACTCTTGATGGGATTCTCATCTCATCTGATGATCACTATCCGCCAAGATCTCTGAGGCTTTGTTTTTTTATTATTGTGATTTCAGTTTTACTTTATTTGATTACACGAGGAGATCTAAATTCGGATGCAAATTTTACTTTAGTTTTTTGTATCTTCTTAGTTTCTTAATAATTGAAACTGTTTTATCAACTTGAACCTCTGGTGTAAAATCTCTAGTATACAATGATAATAAACTTTGATTGGCCAGATTTTGGACCCAGGAGAAATGTCTAAGATTGTGGTTTTTTATACAGGAAATGGCTAAGATTATTGCTTTGCGCTTTCTGATCTATATTTAACATAAATCTTTTCTACCTAGTTGGCCCTTGAGACAAGTTGTTTCATGAAAACTTTTTCAAGAGGTAATTCTTTGGGTAAGCATGAATTGGACACAAAGTAAGTTGCAGCTAGTGCAGCAAAGCCATTTCTCTTAAAACTGCCTTCCAAAATGGAATTGTATTTCAAATCTCCCAAAACCAACGGGTTTAGATTAAATATTTAGCCAATGTTGTGAGACATGTTACAAGAATTCAAACCTTATCAGAAATTTGTTACAAAAAAAAACTATCAGACAAGTTGAATAACTGGCACTATTGCCATATACCTTTTTTGGCAGGATGGTAGAGTCTTGCTGGAAACATTGGCGTAAACATTGGCTTAAGTTAAGAAAGACTGTCAGTATTTAAGAAAATTAAACATGTCAATTTAAAAAATAGAAGAAAACAACACATGTAATCTTGGCTTACTGGAATATTCATCTTCGGGGATTGCTGAATTTTAGTTTCTTTAACGCTTGCACAAGCTTCCTTGGACTTGAGTAATCGTTCTTACTAGCATTGCATCCACAAGGTAAGGGTTTTGACTTTTGAAGCCTTTTTTTGTTGAATAAGTATCAACATTACTAAGAACTACACACAACAAAAATACCCTTCCTATCTTCGTGCACAAGGTCTTCAATAAAGGGATGGCCAGCACCACTCCATTCAATCTGCCAATCCCCACAGAATCCGCAATTCCGCAATGTAATCTTGGCGTACCGTTATTTTGTTGCCTGTTTGAGGAACTAAATTATTAATTTATCACTAGTTCACACAATAATTTATCTTACCAGCTAATGTGGTTCCCGGCTGGATGTTTGGTCATGTTCAAAATATTCAAACAGAGTGAAACTTGAACATGTAAATGAGCTTTTCATGTCAGGAATGGCAAGGACATTATAATTGCTCAAACGTTGTCCAGAAGACTGGCTAATAGTATTGATATCAAAACGCTATGCTGAGATGAAAGGAGGCAACACAGTTGACTAAGTTGACCCGACTAACTGAAAGAAAAGATTGAATGCAATTACCCACTAAAGCAAAATAGCAAAATGATCTAGAGCAAAATGATGTATCGAGGGCATTTCAAACCCTCTAGAAATTGTTCTCAATTTTTTTTGTTCTCATACGTGGATAAATGGGATGGTTTACACAATATACTGACGAAATCCACGAGCCCGGTATCCAATGGGCCTCTTTGGTCACCAGATCTTCATACAAAATGAATCAGAATATACGACTCAAGTTTCTCTACCTATATTTATCATATCATAAACTCTGGAAAATAGAAAAAGCTGGCTTTGGGAAAGGGCTAAAAGGTTTTGATGTAATAACATTCAGCTTGGAAATTAAAACAAAGGGCAGCAGCTACACTAAAAAGCTGAGAGCCAATGATGCACTTGGACAACCAAAACACAACTGATCATTACACAATAATAATGTATATCCGATTGTTAGTTACATTGTACAAATCACAATGCATCCAATTTTTTAAAAAGGCTGCTACTGTATAAGTTCAAATATGTGACAACTATAGTTTATCTACCCCGTCCAAAGTATTTCCCTCCACCTAGTCGCCTAGCCAATTCAAAGTCCTTCCTCACTACAAAAGAGAACAATGGATATCAGTAAACAAGTCACTCTGTAATACTCCAGAATGCAAGAACATTTATCAAATAAGTTTTAAAGGCTAAAAACAAAAGCAAATGCAGTGTAATTTCATTAATTTTTCAATCTAAATAATAACTTCACCAAACATCATTCTAAGATGTATTCAACAGAAAAATTGTAATTGCAGAATCTTCAAAGATGCTCAAGTATCCCACCAAAATCCAACAATAAGTTAACTAATTGGAGTGAACTATATAGCATTCATAATCTTGGCTATATGTCAAGTTGGCCAGCTAATTAGATACCATTTAGTGTTGAATATGGCCATACTAAAGCTATGCGCCATTGGGATACATATACTATTTTGTAGCAGCCCATTAAGTTAAAAACTTTTAACAAACACTAATCTCAATAGATTTATTCACCAATGCTGTTTATTATCTTGTGCAGGAAGTACTGAGGAAATAATTTTAACAAAAATTAAAAAGAGGAACTGCAGTTGCAAATATCAGAGAGATGCAAGCAAAGAAAAAAATTATCTAGGAGTTTGAACTTACTAAGAGTCACACGTTTTGCATGTATTGCACACAGCAAGCTCTCTTCAAATAAGCCGACTAAATGATCTTCTGCAGCCTATCGGAATGAAAATTCATGAAAAACCATAACCTTCATCTAGTACTTCATAAAGGATAGAAATATTATTCTCAACATACAAGGCAACTCATAATTGATGTCAAAAAGCAAAATGAGTAAATAACTCGACATGATAACATGAAAAAGCGAGTAAGTACAATTTGAGCACAAACAACCCCAATGGAGCGCATTACAGCCGTAGAGTGAAAAAGCCAAAGAGGCAGAACTAACAAAAAAAACTACTTGAAATAAGGCCTTTCTTAGTTAATATCATTCTATGTTATTAGCTTGCACCTAAATAGGAAAATTATAGAGGTAACAGGCCACGGAAGCAGTGGAAGGTATGAAATACCAACAAGAAATGGACTGCCAGGTTCAGACACGAAATAAACACTATAGTTGGCGGGTGTGATCAAGGCTAATCCAAAGCTGCTTACAATCCGTGTTTACCTGGGTGTTTTCAATCCTAATTGTGACCTACATGTATCTACGAGGCTACAACATAAGACTTTAAATTGCTTGTGATCTACCACGTGCAGCCAAAAGTTGGAACAGAACATATATAAGCATGGTAAATCTACGATCACCAATGGATCAGATTTTCATAAATCATGGTAAACAAAGTTACAAAATCAATTGCCATGTAGACTCTTAATATCCATTTACACACCTTAATAAGATTAAGAACTATTAAAATTTCAAAGCCTACAAGGTCATGCAAGTACTTAAAATCTGCAAACAGAACTACATTAAATCATTATACAGATAATATTGCTACATTCTATACTATCTCATCCTTCGCAACGTACAATTGGTCACTAAGCTCAAATTTATAATTGTAATTGCAGTTTGACTATCAAGCCTGTGATTTGCTTGCACTCTTACCTACTCATGCTCCAAAATAGCCCTCATAGCCACACACTAAGTAATGTACTGCTGCCAATTTTGATTATCCTTTTCTAGTAAAATATAATCCTTGTATTCCACATGGTTAACGGCGTGTGTGAGTTTTTTTCCAGTCGCAATTTCATCCACACAATATTATTCATGTTCCTTTATAATGATTTTGTACCATGATTTGAACTCTAATATGAGTTGGCGATTTCTAAATCCTACATCTCAGATATATTTTGCAAGATTATCCCTGTTGTGAAAGTCTTCTAGCTGACAATGACAATTTTAAACGGAATTAAACAACCTAAAGTCACAAAGCTTAGTGAAAAAAGATATCAGGTGAACCAAAAGGTTCAAAGTACACGTTCTCTAGAAGTACCATTTATACTTCAAATATAGCATATCTTTAAACCATATCAGAAATATGGTTTTCAGGCCAACAAAGCCATTAGAGAGGCAAATTTCAGCAAAAGATGCCCAAATCATGGCAACTATGATGTATAATTGACATATTTGAGAAACTTTATCTTCCAAGTTGCCCAAAAATGTCCTGGTGATCATTTAGTTTAGTTATAAATGCAGTCAATTACCTCTTGAACAGAATATAATGCTTCTGCAGTCCAACGATTAACTGACTTAGATAACATGAAGGTAATCTCCTTCACCTAAAAAACAAAAATAAATCATATATGTCAAAATAGAATTAACTAAAAAAAAAAAACCCTTATTTGGGCCACTAAAGAAAACAAACATTGATAGTATAAGGAATTGTTGTTCCACTAAATTTCGGTTCTCAAGAACATAATTCAGATTGTTGCCTACAGACAATTGTTATGTTTAAAATAAAAGTAGATAGCAGTTAACTGACCAAAAACCATTAGCTCATATTATAATCATAAAACAATTCAACTTTGCTAGACATAACAAAAAAACAGATTCCTAACTTTAAAACATGGTCAGGTCTCCCCAATAAACATGGGAACGATTTTATTTCCTTTCTGGCGACAATTATCTTGAAAGCACTCATCAGAAAAAGCAAGCAAATTGATGTTCCAGCATAATTGTTGTAGAACATGGAATTGAGCAATTATCAATTCTCATGAAAAAGTGATGTCCAGATCATATTATACATTTAAAATAGTAAAAACACCACATTCACAAAAACTTTTCAATTGAGAGCATGAAAATCATATGAACTCTCTATGATGGTCACTAGAAGGCATATGAAGGCAGCCCAAGGGCAATTGGAAAGAGGTCCACCAGCTTCGAAGACCCAGACAATTTGTTCCAATTCAATGTGTTAGTTCAACCAGAAAATTAGATAATGTATTTGTCGTTGGTGCCGGAGAAGATGCCTGAAAGGGGGTCAAAGTGTCCAAGTGTTGCTGCTTGGTGCTTGGAAGGGGGGTTCAAAATATCAGCAAATATCTCAGATATACTACTAATATCTCAGATATATATGAGATATTGGGGAAGATACACTTTTCCCCCATATCTTGTATCGGTCTAAGTGACAGATACAGATATATTTCAGATATATATAGCTCAGACATTGCAAAGTATATAGCTATTCTGTAAATCAATTTTCTACTTATTGTCAATAAGTAATCTCCAAATACTTTCCATTTCGGTCCTTATAATCAGTCAAATTGACATGAGATAGTGTTCAAAGCTCCTCATGTAAATGAATAAGTCAATATCACACACCCACATATTGTTCTCTTTATTTCTCATTGAACAAGCAAATCACAAGCATAAAAAGATTCTCTTAAACATTGCACTGCCTAATTGTATCAGAAAATCAACATCAACAGAAATGCAATAGAAGAGCTACAATAGTCTACACTGCCAATTTGTACATACGAATCCACATTGACAGAAATGCAACAAAAGGCACCATCTTTAACTTGAGAAGACACTTCCATTACTCCAATGTCTGAATTTCATTTCACCATTTGCCTTTCCATCTCCCATTTACTTAGAAGTTTAACATGAACCACAAAACATACAGTCGCTTTCATGCAACCAGATAAAGATGTATGCTAATGATGCTACAGTTATTGCCCTGGATTAGGTCTGAAAACGTATGTCAGTTTCTCCACTTTCTCAAGATTATGGACAGTAGAATGCTCAAGATATTAAAACTTTGTTATATAAACAAAGTATTTATCAAGACTTTCATCACGAAGTCAAAAGTATCAGAAGAAAGCTTACTATGTAAACTTGTTAAATTACAGAGACTACGGTTTCATATCTGATGATTTTTTCAGTATAGACTGAAACTTAAGTCTTCCATACAAAATATACACTTCTTATTTGACTTTACGTAGTGTTTAGATGGATGAAACAAACTAATACCATAATCCCAGACTCAGGAATCATTATCATTTAACCTATGTCAGCACATTTCACAAAAAAAAATTCCACTTACTCATAAATCCCTAAAAACGAAAAAATATTGGCAGGAAAATGAAGAGTTTTAGGACTTCATATAGACATTTGCTACATAAGTGAACCACAAGACACATTAAATACCACCACAAGAAGACTGCAAATGCACAATTCACTAAATACTCCCTCCGTCCAAGAAAGGTTGACACATTTCCCTTTTTTCTGCGTCCCAAAAATGTGGATAGACTTAGGCTTATTGCTCAGCCAGAGAAGCCTTTCCCCACTTGAGGATTCACTGTGGATTAAAAAACTGACTTTTCCACAATGCATCTACCTTTTTCGGACAGAGTAGATAACAAACACGAAAGTAAGAACAACTATACTCACGCATCGCACAAACGGCGCCTTGGGGATCAAGAGGTCCACCGATTTCTGATACCTACGAATCTCCCGAAGAGCAACAGTGCCCGGCCGGTTGCGCCGCGTCTTGCCTTCCTTCTTCATCGTAGGCTCTGAAGACCAATGACGCAAAATGCACAACACAATGCATCAAATTCCAGATGGAAACACCCCAAACAAACACTAAAATCGACAAAAAGAAAAACCCCACTTGCAGCCGAGGTTCCAGAGGCGGCCTTTCGCGGGGAGCGGTGAGGCGTGCCGGACGCTGCAACCAAGACAGAGCCACAATGTTAGGGCTTCAGGACAAGGAAAAAAAACAGCTCAGAGGGTTTGGATTCAAGAATGGAGACACACAAGTTGCTGCCCCTGCTGGTGGTGGTGAGAGACCCAACTGTTCCGCGCGAGTGCGCTTGGCCTTGCCCTTCCGGGCGATCTGCTTCGTCCTCGCCATGGATTCTTGGCAGCAGAGGAGCTTCTAGAGGTTGGCTCTGCTGTGCCCTAATAAATGAACGGCCACGGCTATGTGACTGTAGTGCTGCCTCCCTCGGCCTCTTTCATTTCGTTCGTGCTTTTTCGCAGTGATGGCAGTGGAGGACCGGTGGTGTCCGGGGTGGTCAGTGGTCGTGTCTAATTCGCGATCTGATGACTCTGATTCTCAAGGGGAAATGTCATACTCCCATTGGATCGCTTTTTAGTTCATTTAAAGAAAATTATATTTATTAAGGTGATATTTTTTAGCACCCTAATTTTTTTTTAGTAAGAGCACCTGCTCGATAGAACTCAAATTTTTTTTAGACCCACATTATTTTCATTCACTATTTTATCGGTAGGATTCAACTGTTTGAGGATCTTGATGGTAGGACCCTATTGTCTAGTATATAATGGTAGACCTCTTGTGCCATATTAAACTCATGAAATAGTTGTCATTTTTTTCGGTGCAGTCCTCGTGTCAAGTAGTGAAATTTTTGTCGATTAAAATCTACTGTCACAATGTAATATGGGTATTACTGAGTATGTTAAAAAACATACTTTTTTCTAACCCTTCTTCAAAAAATGGGTGTTACTAAGAAATTTTAGAGTGCTGAAAAGTATCACCCTATCATTATCATTACTATAATAATCATAATCATAATAAGTAGCGTCTTTTTCCAACTATTTGAGGTCGGCGACATGGATCTTACTATTGCATTTAAGCCAATTTTGAGCTACCTATATGTAACAACCATAAAAATCAGTAAGTTTACTAAAACTCTAAAATAAAATGAGTTTCCTGGCCTAATGTGAATATTGGTCATATGGAATGAATTGAAAAATTACGTATAAATTTTTTTTGAGAAAAATGGTAAGCGATCGATCCCCAGGCATACGCGATCGATCGGGCCAGTGTTATAACCGAATATAAAGGCAGGCGCGATCGATCACATGAGGTGACGATCGATCGTTTCTATTATGATTTTCGATTTTGAGAGCAGCAATCGATCGCCTTGAGAATGATCGATCGTATCTCCTGGAGTTTGAGATTTCAGAACAGGCGATCGATCGCTATTGGCGACAATCGATCTCTAGTACTATGATCGTGCAAAGTAACGTAGCGATCGATTGCACCGGCGGATTTTGGGTCCGAAAAGTGCTATTTTTGAGAAACTTAGTTAAAATAGATATCAAATCCTAACTAATTAAGGAAGATTAAGATTAGGACGTCCCTTCTAGCTATGGGGAAGCTTTTAATTGGAGAATTGAGAGATTAGATTGGGAAGGAAGTCTATGGGAAAAATATCCTAGTTGGAATAAGCATAAGGTCTATATAAACACCCATAAGGGGGTTAACTTGTGTTTTATCACACTAGAGAGTTGTGAACGCCCCAACCTTGTTTCTCTCTCCTTCTCCCTTGTCCCGCAACCCTTTTCTTCATTCAAACCTCATCATATTCGAAGGAGAAAAGTCTTGTTGCGTAGAGAAGAAGAGGATCTATGTTAGACGTGCAGTTTTAGTTCTACAAAGAGGGTAGGATGGTTTTTCCTACTAAGTTTGATTTTAAACTCTTTCTATCTATTCTATGATGAGTTATTTGATTCCATCTCAGTAGTAGAGATTATAGATATGCATGATTTGTTGAGGGATTCCATATTAATTATGATTATGAGTATGATTATTGATATTCATTGAATGTTGTCTCTTCTAATGCTTGCATGATGGTTTTAGATGGGAACATTATTCATCTCTTGATCTTTTGGATGTCAGAAATTCCTATTTTGATTTTGCAAAAGTTCTGGTTTAATTGTACCATATGAGTATGGTATGTGATTCTTATGATTAAGGTCTTCAATATACAAATAAGAGTACCTTAAATTGCTTTATATAATGAAAGACGAATAAATGCATGTAATAATTAAATCCCAGAAGATATAAGGATCTACAATAGTCCTAGGAGGGGGAGTATTCAATGTTAATATGGTTCTATTATCATGATTAAAGGTTATTAATACATAATTAGTATGTATGATTAAGACTTAGGGGTCTCGGCCAAGACTGTCCTTGTGCCGATGACCTGCAGTATAAAAATTATAATTAATCATAGAAAAAATATATGTCTGTTGGGTTGGAAACTAAACTCATAGGGCTATCTACTATTAAAATTTCAGATTTAGATTCCTATTGTGCCGACTCTGGGGATAGTCAGAAGGGAGCTATTATCAACAATGCAGTTTGTTGTAATTAGGGTTAAATTCATTATTACCTACTACTACTTAATGATATGGTCTAATCTGATCAAAGTATCACTAATATATTGATGTAGACACGACGTCTACAGCGGAGAAGAACGAGACTAAACTAGAACAAAAGAAATAAGCATAAACTAATCTGTGATTCTCATTGATAATTCCGTTTTTGGCCATAGGCCTTACATATATAAAGAGTAAAAATAGCCTAATCCTAATAGAAGTAGTCAATCCTAACTAGGAAATCATATTAAAGAAGGAATCCTAGTCCGAATAGAAGTAAGAGGTTGTAATTGAGTCCATAACATTCCACCACGCTCCACATCGTCTTGTCCTCAAGACGACCAACCGGGATACTGCTCCAAAAAATCATCCTCGCGCATCCAAGCAGCATCTTCAGGAGCATGGTGTAACCATGCAATGAGAACTTCAGTAATAACACACCCACGACGACGAACACGGCGACGCTCAAGGATAGCATGAGGCACTGGGCGAGACTCATCGAACGGCAACGGTGGCGGAACAGGCTGCGAAAGAGCAGAAGGATCACCCATAAACTTCCTGAGTCGAGAAACATGAAACACAGGATGAACCTGAGCCTCAGGAGGTAATTGTAAGCGATATGCAACTGGACCTATCACGCCCCGAAATCCCATACCTCGATCAGAGTGCGGAAGCCAATCAATGATATACATTTGGAGGTAGAGATCCCGGGGCGCGAGACCGAACAGTCGATTTCTAAACCGATTACAATCATCTCAAAAGGACGTGTAACCGATTATACCCGCAATCAGTGTAATACAATAATAGACATCAATGAATACTATGAAATGAATTTACTTAATAATAATCCCTTTAAAAAGGTCAAATAAAATAAACCTATAAGTCTATGGCACACAATTGCCAATAATGTCATAAGCATCAATAAATAAAGCAAAGCAAATAACTAAAGCGTTTTTAAACTCTTCTCAGCGCCTGCAACCCGCCATTCCACTATTGTACTTCCTGATCTCAATTTCCATTTGCGCCTGCATCAGAGGATGCATGAGTATTTCATAGAAACACTCAGTAGGATGTAAAAACCCACTGAATTAAAAACAAGCAGTATGAAGAGAATAAGGATAACAAGGGATGGTGAACATCTCACAACATCTAAACTGAACCGAGGTCTATACACCTGCAAGGTTAGTCAATAACAATTCCAACTCGCAAGTAAGGAAAACATCAATAAGGCTCCTACTACACATGTGAGTAAGGAGAGAATAATAATCATATCAAAGGCTCCAGACATCGAAAGTGAAAGGAGTTACAATTTTTGCTCGCTGAACCTGGTCGCTCGCAAGTGACTAAACATACCAGAACCACCCTAGGGGTTCTCTCTTTGGAACCCTGCCATGCGTCTAGGATGCTGGCCCTACCAGTGCTTACGGACACAATGGGCGGAGACTGAGGACCTTCCGTAATGTCCCACAATCTAACGTACGTATAGTGCCTCCTTTCGGGCAATATGGAATCGCAATTTCATAATTATAAGTGACCTCGCAAGATCTAGCAATGGCATAATTGAGCGTACTATGAAACCACCGTAGGGAGAGTCTCGCAAGGTCTCCAGTGGAAGAAACAATCATGTAATTAATATGAGCAATATATCTCAAAAGAATAGAGGTCTCAACACTCTAAGAACATAGGGTATCTCTTACCAGAATAGACTCTCTCTCAAGGAGTATGGATAGAAGCATCAAGGTCTTTGGTCAACACATAACTCACTCATTGGAGTAGCATAGAATAACAAGACATTTCACACAAGAAGTAACATATAATCAATACGTACCTTTCATGCTCAGCCCTAGATAGGAATTCTCCATTCGCATTAGAGTGTTATAATACCAATATTAAAGATAAGAAATCAAGGAATTATCCTTCATAAATGAATTATATCTAACCCAATTCTTACTGTGATATTGCTTAAGTATATAGTCCAATTATTGTTATTAACATATTAATCGACATTATATCATATTACATGATATTATTTGTATACTTAGTAATTTCTCTCAGATTCTGCTCACTGTCTCCTGCACAACAGTTATTTTCCGACAGCTACTGTACTATGTACAGTAAGATTTAATCTCTGAAATTTTTACTGATAATACCCTCGTGAGTCTAATTTCTAACCCCACTGATTTTATATTTTTTCGATTTAATTTGAATTAGTTATGAATTATTTACCACCGACTGTCAGCACAGAAACAGTTCTGGCCGAGATTAGGACTCTTAATTAAACTTGATTATCTTACTTAATAACACATTATAAATGATAATACATTAATAACAGAACATATACTCCCCTCCTAGGTCAATCACAGAACCTAGAATTATCTGGAATTACTAAAGTTCACTCCTTTCTTGTGTTCTTATATAGATATCATAGTTTGTAACATTAATACACCCCAAACAGGACCATTGAAGTAAGACACACTTATAGACACAAACTCAACGTGGAACATCATTAACTAAACAATAACAGAACCTTTAATCCTCTGAAAAATTAATAAAGCATTCAACTTTATATGCGAATTCCCATCTAGAAGTGAAACATGAATGCACACATGATTTTATGATGTACTACGCATAGAAATAGGGACATAACTCATTCATCTCGCAAGAATCCAAACAATGACTAAGGTATCGACTCAGAACACTTGTCAAAAGCATATATAATCAAAAGAGAGAAGAAGGGAAAAACCATCCTACTTAATCCTCCAAAGATCTCGCCTTTCTACGCGCCTCTCGTCTCTTCCGCTTCTTCCAAAGCTCCCGCTCCAAGCTCTCACAAACTCCCACAAGAACAAGCCTCCAAGGAGATGGGTGAACGTGGGAAGGAGAAGGGAAAGCTCTCTGGACGTTCTAGGGTTAGAACAAGCCAATTCTCTAGGGTTTATATAGAGTTGGGAGAGAATCTATTCTCAAACCAATCTTCCAAATCATGGACACTTCCAACCAATGGGAAGGCTTCAAAATCTTATAGGAGACGTGCAAATCAAGTCCCAATGGGATTTGGTATCTTTCCCAAACAAATCCACCCAAAGATAAGCTTGAAAATGCAAAACCGCAACCGGCGATCGATCAGCAATACGGCGATCGATCGTCGTATGCACTGTTTTAACACTATACGCTACTGCCGATCGATCGCTTTACGCGAAACACAAAATTCACAAATTCCCGTAACTACGATCGATCGGTTTGGTAAGGCGTCGATCGGCTCAGCTTGCCGATCGATCGGCTCAGCTTGCCGATCGATCGGCTCTTATGGCGATCGATCACTGTCACGTTTAATCAAATTTAATTTCTCATATCTTTTTACCCCGAACTCCAAATCGTGCATAATAGGTGGCGTTGGAAAGCTCTTCTCACCAACTTTAATTTGTACAAGGTACAATATGATCAATTCAAACGTTAAGAGGGTCAAATTTCGGTTTTAAGATACTTACTAATTTTTCTGGATGTTACAGGACCAATACGCTCAACAATAGGATATGGGCCATGGAAGCGATGAGAAAGCTTCTCATTGCTTGGATTATGTATCGAAGTCTGCCGATAAGGCTGGTGGCGAAGATAGACAAGATCGCCAACCTCAAATGCACGATCGACATGGTGCCTATCATAAACTTGGCGCATGCGGTTCTGGGAGGCTACCAAGTTAAGGCGAAGCTGGCACAACACCTCATCACGAGTCTGAAGTGTAGTGTCTACCTCAGCTATAGAAGAGCGAAGACGCACATAGTGAAGCACTGTAGGGGGTGGTCTACTATAAACAATTTGGAACAGTGTATAACCCGCTGATGTATGGAACGCAGTGTTATAAGACCACTCCGCCCAAGGAAGAAAAGATAACCAAGTGCAGGGCCTATCTCCAGCGAAACACCGTAAATACTGCTCAAGGCAACGGTTAACCACCTCAGTTTGTCCATCCATTTGAGGGTGATAAGAAGAACTCATTCGAAACATAGTGCCCTGTAAACAGAAGTACTCTTGCCAAAAGGAAGAGATAAATACCCTGTCATGATCACAAACAATAGACTTTGGCATCCCATGGAGACGAGCGATATCACGGACAAAAAGTTCAGCAACACTCTTAGCCGTATAGGGATGGGAAAGAGCAGAAAAATGTGCGTACTTGGATAGCCGATCAACCACCACAAGCACAACTGATTTACCTTGAACTGTAGGCAAACCCTCTATAAAATCCATACTAATATCCTCCCACACCCGTTCAGGAATAGGCAATGGCTGGAGAAGGCCAGAGGGAGTGGTAGAACCACTCTTAGCACGCTGACACACATCGCACTGGGCCACAAAAAGTTGTACGGAATGTTTGAGACCACGCCAGGCAAAACTTTGAGAGACCCGTTTATAAGTACGAAAAACCCCTTCATGGCCAGCTGGTGGAGTAGAGGAAAAGATGAAGAATATCCGTGCGTAGCTTCTCAGAGTTAGGTACCCATAGCCGCCCATGCCAGAACACAAGACCATCCTGCAAAATATATCCTGGAGAAGAAGAAGGGTTGGCCTGCATGCGAGAAATAAGATCACCCGTATCAGAGTCCACCAAATAAGCAGCCCGCAACTCGTCCAGAAAAGGAAAAACAAGAGTGGAAAGGGCATGGAGGGAAGAATCCTCAAACTGTCGGGATAAGGCATCTGCAGCGCAGTTCTCAGAACCCCGCTTATAGACCATCTCATAATCATATCCCAGCAATTTGGAGACCCAACGTTGTTGCACGGGAGTAGCCACTCGCTGATCCAAGAAGTACTTGAGCGGTTGGTGATCAGTCCAAATAATGAAATAACGACCTAAGAGGTAGGGGCGCCACTTAGTCACTGCATGGACGATAGCAAGCATCTCACGCTCATAAGCAGATAGAAGTAAAGACCGTCCCGACAAAGCCTTGCTGAAAAAGGCAATAGGACGCTCATCCTGCATAAGAACGGCTCCAAGACCAACATCTGATGCATCACTCTCAACAACAAAGGTCTTTACAAATCCGGTAAGGCAAGTACAAGGGCAGAAATAAGCGCTGTTTTGAGTGCCTCAAAAGCGCGCTCAGCAGTGTCAGACCAACCAAATGCTCCCTTTTTTAACAACGCAGTCAAGGGAGCAACAATAGTGCCATAAGAGGAGATAAAATGCCTATAATAACCTGCAAGTCCCAGAAAACTACGTAATGCCCGTGGGGTAGAAGGTCAAGGCCAATCCCGAACTGCAACAATCTTGGTGGGATCCGTAGCCACACCATCGGCAGAAATAACATGCCCCCAATACTCAATCTGACGGCAACGAAAGGACCACTTTGAGCGCTTTAAGAAAAGATTATGCTCACGAAGGAGAGAGAAGACGAACCGTAAGTGCTCCAAATGGGTATCCCACATAGGGCTATAAATGAGAATATCATCAAAAAATACCAGCACGAAGCGCCGTAGATAAACCCTGAAAATATCATTCATCAAACATTGGAAGGTAGAAGGGGCATTAGTGAGGCTGAAGGGCATGACAAGAAATTCGTAATGGCCGTCATGTGTGCGGAACCCTGTCTTGGAAATATCGTCAGGGTGCATGCGAATCTGATGATAACCCGAACGGAGGTCCAGCTTCAAAAAGAACTGTGCACCGGCCAACTCATCAAGTAGCTCCTCAATAACTGGAATGGGATACTTATCCTTAAGTGTAATAAGATTAAGTGCCCTATAATCCACACAAAAGCACCAAGAACCATCCTTCTTGCGAACAAGGAGGACTGGAGAGGAATAAGAAGACTGACTGGGACGAATAATGCCAGATGAAAGCATCTAGCGAACAAGTCGCTCAATCTCAGTCTTTTGAGCATGGGGGTAGCGATAAGGCCGCACATTGGCTGGAGGTGCACCTGGCTGGATAGGAATCCTATGATCATAAGCACGAGGAGGAGGTAGTCCACGAGGCTCCTCAAAAAGAGCATGATGCTCCTCAAGTAAGGTGGCCAAATCCGGTGAAATAGTCCTGGAGTCAGGAACATCAACTACCGGGCGGTGCTGCAACAAGTAGCCAGAACATTGATAATGACAAAGTATTGCTGCAGATTCTGCAGACTGAAGACGGCCCGGTGGTTGAGCAGTGATATGGACCGGATTTCCCTCATAAGTAAAATCCATCGTCATATGGCAAAAATCCCAAGAAACAAGGCCCAAAGCCACAAGCCATTGAACATCGAGGACCACATCACCCCCCTTGGTGGGAAGCAAGTATAAGTCCATAATATAAGATTGGCCCTGTAACTGCAAAGCAACGTTAGAGCAAACACCAGAACTCTTGAGACGATTTCCATCACCAATCAGCACATCAAAAGTCGCAGAGTCCTGGATAGGGTAGCCCAGACGGCGAGCAACACGGTCATTAACAAAATTATGGGTACTACCACTATCAATCAAAACTGAAACCGGTTGTTTTTTAATCAACCCTTTGACGCGCATAGTACGTGGAGTAAAGGTACCAGAAAAGGCCTGCAACGTAATCTCCATCTCACAAGCCTCAATAGGGGTCAAATCATCCTCAACAATATTAGCACACGTGTCATCCTCATAATTTGTATCATAGCACTCATCCAACATATATAACCGACGTGTAGTGCAGCGATGGCCAGGGACATATTTTTCATCACAATTGTAACACAGTCCTTTGGAACGCCGATCTGCCATCTGCGAAGGAGAAAGCCGAGTAATAGGAGGAGTTGAGGAATTACCAGGGGGTCGAGTCACACGGGGCTGTCCAGATGACGGAGGCAAGGGGGAAGGAGAAGGGGAAGGCCTAGAGAAAGAACGTCCCAACTGAGTCAGCTTTTCCTCACAAACACGAGCCATACGCATCGTTTCTGTTAAGGAGATGCGTGGAAAAGACTGGAACTCAGCTTTAATATCTGCCCGTAAGCCTGCTTCAAAAACTCCCATAAGTGTATGCTCAGGCCATCCTTGAACACGGTTCACCAATCGCTCAAACTCATCCTGATAGTCCCGAACTAACCCACGCTGGCGAATCTGAGGAAGTAGACTATTATAATTCGTATAAGCAGTTTAGCCAAAGCGTAGACGAAGGGCCTGCTCAAACTCATCCCATGTAGAATTTGGGTGACCAAATGCATAGCACGCCCTTCCATATGAAATGAAGCCAACTCACAACGCTCATGAGCGGGGGTCCGATGAAAGTGGAAGAAGCGTTTGGCACGTGAAATCCACACATCTGGGTCACGTCCATTAAATACAGGAAACGTGACACGTACTGGCCGAGCTTGGACAGTGCCCTCACGAGTAATAGGGGCATCCGCGTAGCGACGGTCCACATGACCACGACCATGATTGTGCCGTCCACATCCACGATAGTTCACATGATCTGGAAACTCGCCATCAAAGGCATAATAATCATCCGCATTAGCAGAAGCAGATGTGTGTGGAGGCTGAAACCCAGGGTGCACCGGCACATATAGAGGGGGACCCGCAGCAGGGCCCACGTGGGGAGGTGGAACGCCAACGCCCAACGGATGACTGGCCTGTAATTGGGCAATAGGTTGGGTCGGTCCGTCAATAGAAGAAGGAGGCCCGATTCGTGGGATAGGACCGGAACCAGGTCGAACTGGCCCGTCGAAACTCGTGGGCAGAAAGCCCGAAGGCACGCCCGAGACTAGCTGGGAAGCCATTAGGGAAGGGGTGGTACACACGATCGGGGGCGGCGGCGGCCAGAATCCGAGGCGGTGACATCTTCGACGGTGGCGGCTGGTCCGGCGGTGGCCACAAAAACCCCCCCCCAGAGGCGGCGATCGAAGGAGGAGCATCAACACGAGGCTGTAGGAGAGGCCCTTCGAGAGCCACGGCAGGGGCGGCTGGGGGAGAAGGGTCATCGGAAGGGATCAGGCCGGAGGAAGGCTGTGGCGGCATGGAGAACGGCGGAGAAGCACCGGGAAGCATAAAAGCCTCAACTTTGGTGAGGTGGAGCGGCCGATTGAGGGGTGCGGCATGGTTGGAGTGAGGAACTGTCGCCGCCGTCGAAGGGGGAGGCTGTTCCATGGAGGCCGGTGTCAAGCTGGGCACCGCCATGGTCTCCGACAGACCGGACAGTGAGGGCACCGGCAAGGAGGCAGCGGTCATGACTCTGGGGGTCGAGAGCAAGGTGTCGGCGGAAATCAGCGGCTTCCCGACGGCCGAGGGGACGAACCTGGGCGGAGTTGAGACCGCTGAGAAGGTTTCCGACGGCAAAATAGCCGACCGAGGCGATATGCCGGCCAACGGCAAGTGTGTGCCGGCGGGGAAAGACGGCGGCGGAAACCCGGACGGATAAGCAGCGTAGCTCGGAGGAGGAGCCGACACCGTCTGATGATGGAAGGACAGCAGGAGCGCCTCTAGGCGACGATCGCGAAGATCGTTCTCCTGATTGCGATGATGGTTCTCCTGATCGCGACGAAGGTTGGACTCCGCAATCTCGGCAATCATCGTCTTCAAATCGGTAAGTTCTCGCTCCAATTTTGCCTCCAATTGTGTAGTTCGGGGAATCGCATGGGAGAGAGTAGTAATGGGGACGTCGTGAAAGTCCGAGGCCGTAGTCATCACGGACGAGGGTCCGGAGGACGTCGGCGGTGGGTCGAGACTCTTCCGATGGTTGTCTGTCATGGCGACAGTAAGGGTGGGTGGGTGGGAACCAGGGTCGAAACGGCTCTGATTCAATGATGTAGACATGGCGTCTACAGTGGAGAAGAACGAGACTAAACTAGAACAAAAGAAATAAGCATAAACTAATCTGTGATTCTCATTGATAATCCCGTTTTTGGCCATAGGTCTTACATATATAAAGAGTAAAAATAGCCTAATCCTAATAGAAGTAGTAAATCCTAACTAGGAAATCATATTAAAGAAGGAATCCTAGTCCGAATAGAAGTAAGAGGTTGTAATTGAGTCCATAACATATATGTTGTAACACATGTTATGGACTACTACTATAAAATGGTTGGTCTAAATGATTAATATTATGAATAAGTCACTATAACCTATAGTTTTATTATCTACTTGCAGCTTTGTGTTGGTTTGGGTTCCAATTGGAGATCAAACCATTATAATCATCCTTTCATCTTGAATTCAGTATTATAAATAGTAGAACCTAAATTCCAAAGATGTTCCTATCTAAAGCTAGGCATGAAGCATGTTGTTTGAATTATGATTGCGATCTATTCTTATTCTTTTGGTGAGTTACCTGTTGATCAAAGACCTTAGAATCTCAACGGTGTCCTTGCGAGGAATTGTATTTTGTTGAGTGATTGATGATTTAATTCTACTTCAAAGAGTGAGTCTATTCTGATTGATGATTTATTTGTACTCCAAAGAGTGAGATTATTCTGGTGAAAGATACCTTAAAAACTTTGAGTATTGCAACCTCTATTCCTTTTAAATATTGCTTATATTGTTATAAGACTGTTTTCTCCACTAGAGACCTTGCGAGGTCTCCGATTATTTATGCCCGAAGGGAGGCACTATACGTACGTTAGACTGTTGACATTACGGAATGTCCTCAGTCTCTGCCCATCGTGTCTGTAAGCACTGGTGGGGCCAGCATCCTAGATGCATGGCAGAGTTCCAAAGAGAGAACTCCTAGGGTGCTTTTGGTATGATTATTTGGTCACTTGCGAGTGATAAGTTCAACGAGCAGAAATTGTAACTCTTTGCACTCTAGATGCCTGGAGCCTTTGGTAAAACTGTTATCCTCTCCTTGCACATGTGATTGTTCGGAGTCTGATGGATGTTTGTTCACTATGCTTGCAAGTTAGGACTGTTATTGTTGACTAACTTTTCTGTTCAGGTTGTAAACCGTGTGATTAGTCCTTCAGATACTATATATTTCTGTTATATTGAGTAAACCTTTCTTCACGTTGTTTATTGTGTCTCCGATGGGTTTTATATCCTACTGGGTATTTCTGTGGAATATTCATGCATCATTTGATAAAGGCATGAAAGATCAGTGATTCAAGACGATTGTAGGACGATTGCAGGTGACATAGAAGCATGAAGATGCTTAGAGAAGTTTCAATTATTTGCTTAGTTTAATATTTGCGGGTTGTTGTGTGTCATAGCTTTTATGATTTCTTTTGTTGACAATTTATGATATTTGCCGTAATAAAGACTAAGTAGGTTTCATTTTATACAATTACAATATTTTATTTTGAGATTGGATAATGAGTTCCCACGTTCTTGAATGATCCTGGTATTGTCGATTGCACATTCTTTTGAGATGATGTAATTGGCCGGTTGATTTGATTATCCGAAGTTGCGTCCTAGAGTTCTTATCTCGCCAAAGATGGTATTTAAGAAGACTTCCGCACTCCGATTGAGGTCAGGGATTTTAGAGCATGACACTATCATTATCATTACTGTTACTACTAATAAAAGTGGCTAATCAAGTTTCGATTTTAAAAAATCACCAAGATTGTCTTAAATACCCCCATACTTTTATGTAGTATTCCATGAATACCCCCGTCATTGCCACCCCTTCCTTGACCGTCACCTTTACATATTACGCCTTTACCTAGCTACAAATAGTAAAGAACCGTAGGCAAAATCATATTAAAAAAAGTCAACATAAAAAAAGTGGCTAATCAAGTTTCAGTTATGTTTAAAAAATCACCAAAATTGACTTTACCCCCATGCTTTTATGTACTATTCCATGAATACCTCTGTCATTGGCGCCCCTTCGTTTATAGTGACCTGTACTGAACTTCAAATTGCTTTCCCGTAAATGAGAGATGGCAGTGGTTATTGAAGCAGATTTCAGCAGATTTCATCCTAACAATTCAATCTCTCAGCAAGAGGTCGGAGACGTCGCTGAGGGAGAAGAACTGATGCACAAATGAAGTGCTTGTGGACATAGTGGATTGCGAACCTATTACAATTAGGGTTTAAGGAAACTGGAAAAGGGCACTTTCATCCTAAAATTAAGTCATATATGGGACATGGCTGCACATCCTTTGTTGAGGACATGATGAACTACATTATCATGTAACTGACTTGCTTATCGCATTATTACCATGTAACCGATATGTCACATATCAGCACAACACGACATACTGTGCTATCATGTAATAGACTGCAATAGGGACGCATATCGTGTTTTTACCCCCCAAAGTACTACAAGACATTGGAGCTATTAAAAAAATAAATTTAGAAATAAACAATCCAACTATCTCATTCTTAAGCTCCACATTCCTGCCCTGTCTAATACCCTTCAAAAGGTTATATTCATTTGAATTAGGGAATGACAAAAGGGAGGACATTTGTATGAATGTACTCTCTTCTTGGACATGAAGCGCGCAAAGTTGTTTTCTTCCCTGTAAATGTGACTAAAGGAGATTGCAGGAGAGATTGAAGAGTCTATACTTTCCTGGACAATTGGAGAGATAATCCACGGGGATGCAAGCTCCTTATGGATTATGGAAATTAAAAGAAGGGAATCAGATTCAACAAGTAGAGGCATGCAGTTAAAAGCAATAGCATAATGAATGCCCTAGCTTTTGCTTCTGCAACCATATAAGAAGTTAAACCCTATAACAAAGAAAAACTTCCACATGGTATCTAATAACTCCTCCACATATATGCTTCCCATATGTTGTCAGTATGAAATGGGAAATAAGAAGATATCACATAAATAGTCACACGACGTTGAAACTATTGCGCAATAGGTGAGAGTCACCACGAGAGCAATATTTGTTCAAGGTAATCAGTGGTATCTAGATCCATTGGGATGTTTGTAGTGAAGTTATCTATGGCCAGTATTGCACCAATGACCTCTAGCTAATCCATTGGAATGTTTAGAGCGAATTCATCCCTGGGCAGTGACTCATCACTAGTTGTAATTGCATGATGGTCAGAACCAGAAGGATGGTGGCGGTTCATTGCAACGCCAAAGTTGAGCTCGCTTGGTTCTTCTGTTGGTAACCAATAATCAGAGTATGTGGTCTCGAATCTATCCATGGCCAGTAACACATCAATTGCCGCTAGCTCATCCATTGGGATGCCTAGAGCAAATTCATCCATGGGCTGTGACTGATCATTGATTGTTGTTGCGTTATGGTCAGAAATAAAAGGCTGGTAGTCCATTGCAACGCCACCGTTGAGTTCACTTGGTTCTTCTGTTGGTAACCAATCATCAGAGTATATGGTCATGCTCATCAACATCTCATGTAAAGTAATGTCCACTGCAGCACTAGTTGGGAGAGGATCAACATCTTCTCCATCTCAAACTAGAGGATGCGAGCATTGCTAATCGTTGAGGTAGATTCCCATGGCCATCACAGAGCTAGGTGATCCAGCATAGCTGCATGATGGTTCATTAACAACTTGGGAATGATCAAATTGCTCAATAGCTATTGATCCTTCCTTTGGGGCTTGTGGTGGATGAAGCTACTAAACAGGCATTGGATAGACTAATGGATTGGACTGTTGCTGGTCATTAAGATAACTTCCCATTGCCATCATAGAGCTAGGCGATGAAGCATAACTGGATGGCTATTCATTAACAACTTCGGAAGGATCAAATTGCTGAATAGCCACTTATTCTTCGCTTAGAGCTTGCGGAGAATGAAGCCACTGAGTAGGCAGTGGATTAATGTTATTCGTGGGTTGAGCCGACTGATTAACATGGGATAAACAATTTTTGTTCTTGACGACCCGGCTGACATAAATCTTGCATAAGTTCCAGTCATCCTAAAAATAATCATTTTCATGAAATTTAGGAATTTTTGAATCACTTTCTATTATTTTGAACAAGCAAGCAAATTTCCAGATTGATTAGCATGTATACAGGAAATATAACTGAAGATTATATGCATGGTTTCACTGAATTTATGAAGGTACAAAAAAAAACTAAAAAAGTTGATACTACGCATGAAGTAAGAATTATGTGCTATTAAAACTCTTCAAAGAAATTAAAGATTGGCAGTAATTTTTTTTCAGGCTGAATTCGGACTTGACTCATGTTTCTATGCGCCTGACTCTCACATGTCGATATGCACATGGCAACCATTAGATTGCATACCGGTACGCATGAGCCAGAGTGCATATTAACCTTTTCTTTGTTATATGTTTTAGATATAAAATGCTTATATGAAGAAGCAAACAAATCTCAATGACTACAATAGAATAGTACTACACTAAAAGTGAGCAGTTTCAGGGTTCTTAGCACTCTACTAAAAGTGGCAGCCCAATGCCCTCGGGCGCATTTGAAGACAAAATATCACAGATGCACAAGGTAAGTTAAGATATGAGTCTTTGCATAGCCAATGGAGATATAGTACATATTGGTTGAACCTAATACTAGAACCAAATATAACAATTTCATACTCCATCCGGAATTATTATTAATAAAGGTGTTCCAAAATGAACTAAATGGTGAGCCTTTGTTAATAAAATAATTATGAAGGAAAGAGTAGTAAACTCGCATTTAAACACTCACTAATTTAACCATGATAGTTTTTTTTATCTCATTCATACTGGAGAGAGATCTTTTGTATGTCCTCATGAAGGTCGTGGAAAGGTACTTAGTAATGCCAACATTCAGAAAAAGAGCTTTTGTTACGGTCAGATTATTTTTTTAAGTTTTATAGATACTATTTGTCTTACATTGATAGTTTGTTAAGGTTTAATTGTATTCCCTGCTTTGTAAATCCAGTAATGTAGATTGTAATCTCTGTAAGAAAATTTATGAAGTTGTTTTTGCACCTGTTTAAGACTTGCTCTTAGTTGCCGAGCTTAACATGTGATGCCCACCTTTAAATGTTCTACTTGCAGTGTTTAATACTGCTTTTATATAGGGAAATTTATATAAAAAAGCATTAAAAAAAATTACCAAATTGGCGCACTGTAGCAAATATTTCCCAAACTGGTGTTCTGACAAGGCCGCGCTGGCGCCTGCGTGGCCTTTTTTTTTTAACCGGCCCGAAAGGCGTCGGTTGAACCGACGCCTTTCTCTTATTACAGATAAAAGAAAGGCGTCAGTTCAACTGACGCCTTTCTTTATAACAGAAAGGCGTCGGTTGAACCGACGCCTTTCTTTACAACAGAAAGGCGTCGGTTAAACCGACGCCTTTTCGACACTTAATTCAAAATTAAGTTTTTTTTGAAAGGCGTCGGTTGAACCGACACCTTCCTTTATAACTGAACCGACGTCTTTTCGACACTTAATTCAAATCACTTTATCCTTTGGACGAAATCTACAATTTTTTACAACCTAATAATACACACACATCACAACCTGACAATACAACATCACAACATGATAACAAGATAAATTTTTTCTGATAATACAGCAGACATGACACAAAATATATACAAAATATATTACACCACATCAAACTATTACAAATGTATTTATAAAATTACAAGAAGTGTTTATTCAATTCTCCTCAACCTATTCCTACCCCGTCCTCGTTCTCGAACTGGAATATCCTCAGGCTCAACGTCAGGTAAAGCATCTGAAGACGAAGCTGCCTGACGTTGAGCACGAAGTGCACGCTGTCGCCGAGTATATACTTTCGAAGAAAGAGGCCTCTCAACTTGCTCCAGCGGGGCATCTGGAACAACAGGTGATGGGGTAAAACTTCTCGTGTCAGCTGATGATGTCAGAATGTCGGGTTCTGGAACAACCTCCAATCCTGGAATCTCAGTAACAACTGGTCGAAGCAATGGCAAACTCGCAAGAACATGTCCAGAGCGATCGTGTAGCGTCTGACAGGCCGCTAGCAAGCTCTCATATGATCGGTCCACCAAAGCTCCCTCCGTCTGATCAAATGTCTGTCGTGCAAGAGTAAGCTAGAAAGAAAAACACAGGTATGTTATCTACTCATTACAAAACACTAGTGAATAAAATCAAATATGAAGTTAATGATACGCACCAACGCCCGCTCAGTGTCGCCTCTTGGTTGATATAACATCTCCGGCTCATGCATGGGTGGCATTATAAGTCTCCTAGTGATGCTCAAATACCATCTCATGTATGCATCTCGCTCAGTCATAGCAGGCTCCCCTTGAACGAGAGTGATCGTCCGGTCGTCCCATCTAGTAATGTAGGCCGCATGATGCGACCTCCAATCAAAACTACCTCGGCCTCGGCGCGATACTCGTTCAATGAACTCAACCAGAAGAGGGGGGAAAACTTGTTCTAATCCAAATTGTAACATGACCCGATCCGGAACATGCATCTCGACGATGTCCACACATATAAGCGGCGTCCTAGATAGCCACACATGCGCTCCATCCGTACAAATTCCAGGTAATTGTGCTAACACATCATCATGATATGGTTGCCATATTACCTACACAACATATAAATATGATACTTTACTTTTTGGTGAAATGTACATTTGTCATATTCATAACGCATGCAATATAAAGGAGTAATACCTGGCCGGATCGTTGATAGTCCAATTCCGATCTATACAACGCCAAGACACTGTGAGGATTCACAGTTTTTGTCTTCTTCGCATTCCACCTAACATAACGAGGATGAGGAATAAATTATCTAAAATATAACATCATCAAATACCTTTAATAAATAACACATACCGAACTCCTAACGGTGATAAACCATCTAGTGGAGTGCTCCTAATGTTTGGACGATCGACATGCAATCTCTCCCACGACCATAACTGTTTGCCACATACACACCCAACATGAATCAAATGTTATACTTATGAAAAATATACTAGTCAAAGATAATTGATGGTTTACCTGGACAAGGGTGACGCACCCGGCAATCCCTGATGTGCTTGATTGACAAGCTTTTCCCAACTCTCTGTACAGGTAAGCGAGGGTGGCACTGCCCCATGCATACTGTCCCACACTGTACAAATCCTCTAACAAGAGGAGATACATGGGGTGTACATGACTGCTGCTGCTATCGGCAAATATAGTGCTACCAAGTAAATAGAGTAAATACGCCCTTGCATGTTGCTCGACCTCAATTTCGGTGGCATCCTCCGGTAGTGGACTGAACTGCTCTCTCAACCACAATAAACTGACCCTAGTTCGTCCTTTCAATGATTCGCGTGGAGGTACCCGTCCAAGAAGGTGCAAGTACACTTCATTCCAATCAATTCCCACAGTCGAGCAACACACAGCAATGCCATCAACTCGGAGTCCGAGAAGTACTGCAACATCCTGTAATGTGATCGTCATCTCCCCCAAATGCAAGTGAAATGTCTGTGTCTCCCTCCGCCATCTCTCAACTAGGGCGGTGATGAGAGCCCTATCAATCCTGATGTACTATAATCGTATGAAGTGCTCAAATCCAGCCATCTCAATGTACGGCAAAATGCGCGCATCAACTAGCCAATGACGCACATTTTGCCAGTGCTCGGTGCATTCAATGCACCCGGGATCCTATACAATTTACATGGATGGAAAATTATTAAATATATGTAATATCTAAAACTAAGGAGATAATGATTATGCACATACCTCTCCCCTCCAGATGCCATCAGATCTGTGCGTGCTCTGCTCTGTAAGGACGGCGGGATCAATCGGTCCTGGATCCATAATATCTACAAAGAAACGAACAATTAATCATAACTTCAAAGAATGTGTAAAACAAGTTAAGTTACATATTAAGATCATTGTATGCAAGTACCAATCAGCAGAAGGTGTGTTTTGGCAATGACGCCTGTTATGACCAACTTGGTTGCAATTTCCACAATGGTAGTGAGCTCGACCATCTGCTCTCATGCCCGCACTATCCATCGCATTATGTATTCTCCTACTGCGTGGATGACCGGGTTTTCGTGTTACCCTTGGGGGCTTCACCACATACTCAGGTGACTTTTCCTCCCAAGATCGTCGATCTGGAGGCGGATAGAATTCGGCTGCATATACCTTTCTATATGCATCAGATGTATACCAATATCCAACTAAATCGCCGATGGGTCTTCTTCGCCTCGATTGGACAACAATTAGATGACGACATGGGTGTTTGTACACTTGAGGGTAATTGCAAGAACATGTATGATCGCTTACATCCACCGCATATTTTATACCACGCATTGTTTTCACTTCATACAAGTGAGAATTGATTTGGTAAGCCCACATGCTGCCAATCAGGCGCGTTTGTTCTTTAATCTTCAATTCAATAGTAGGGGTGTATGGGGTTGTCATAGCCAACCCGGCCGAATGTCGCTTCACAAAGAATTTGACAATCCTGTAGAATGTGGCCGACACTAAGGCTTGCACAGGTAATGATCGAGCCCCCTTCAACACACTATTTAGACTTTCAGCCATATTTGTTGTGGTCATTCCAAATCTTCTAAAACCATCATGAGCAAGCGACCACAATTGAGGTGATAATCCACCTTCCTCACTGAGTAGCCATTTTGCCTCTTGACTTTCTGCACCGATAAGTTTCATCTTTTCATCAAACTCGTCTACAGTAAGCACATATGCAGCTTCCCCTATCAACCTCGTCAATACATCATTTTTAAACTTCTTATGAAAATTTGCCTTGATGTGTCGGATACAATATCGGTGACAAAAATGCGACTGTGGAAACACCTTTGGCACAGCCTTTTGCAACCCTTTATGTCGATCGGATATGATAGTGATACATATCCTATCAAGGATAACATGCTCCTTCAACATACGTAAAAACCATCTCCAGTTAGGATAATCCTCACCCGAAACAAGGGCAAATGCAAGAGGGAACAAACCCTTGTGCCCGTCGTTTGCAGTCGCCGCCAAAAGAGCTCCTCCATACTTACCAGATAGGAAAGTAGCATCAACACTTATGACGGGGAGACAATGTTTAAAACCCTCGATACATTGCCCAAATGCCCAAAACGCCTTCTCAAACCGTCGATATGTAGCATCTTCCATTTCGGTCGTCACCAACCTACACACGGTTCTCGGATTGGCATTAACTATTGCCTCCATGCACATTGGCAACAATCGATAGGACTCAACCCAATCACCATACATTGCTTTAATGGCCATATTCCTTGCCGCCCATGCTTTTTTGTATGAAATATCAACATGAAAAATCTCCTTAATCCTCTCTTGAATAAGCACTGGTGGGATATCTACTTCTGCTCTAATAGAAGGTAATATATGCCGACAGACAAATGCCGCAGTACATTGTCTATGACCTGTGTCTAGCTCGGCATTTCTACAAGTGTGTTCGCCAGCATATGTCTTCACTTTAAAATCATTACTCCCCTTCCTCAATGATGCATGTACTCTCCATGGGCAGTCAGGGTATTGACATCTTGCTGTGTACTGCGTCGGATTTGTACGCAACACTTTATAGCGAACATTATGCGCTATTGAAAACTCCCTCAATGCGTGTACAAATTCATCTTTATTGTGGAATATTTGCCCCACATATATTGCTTCCTCATGATATGTCTCCTCATGCAAACCCCGATTTATTGCCCCATCTATTTCTTCATCAGTTAGTCGCGCCCACGTGGGCTCCTCCTCTTAAGGTAATTCCTCCTCAAAATCATCCAAGTTATCCGTAGCAATTGCGATATCCACCAAATCATCTCCCTCATTTTGAACCATCTCTTGCACACTATCCTCTCCTCGTACATCTTCAACATTAACCTCAGGTGAATTAGGCACCCACTCATCATTTTCCCCATCCTCTTCCTCATTAATATTTCCCTCTTGCCAACCACTTGAACCAGGGTAAGTATAGGGGTTACGAAATGATGTTTGTGTGTCAAACCATTCACCACCTCGTGCCATGCCAAGATTCATCGCTTCATGAGCTTGAGATGTGTGCCTAAATTATTCAAAACAAAACTTATATCATAAATAAACAATTCACTTAATCGTAAGTTGAATGGTGAAACTACATTTTGTAAATAAACTTACCTCCAACTCGGCGAAAGTTGTGGTTCGTTGCACGCTAGTGATATAGACAAATCATCTTCTTCATTATCTTCCACACGCCTTCCTCTAGAATTTTCACTCGACCTATTTCTGCGAGCACTCCTACTTCTGCCTTCGCCGTCATTTGCAAACCTAGGCATGCACGCCTCTTTTTCTATAAATAGCTCGAAGCTAAACACACGAGGCGCAAAATGGATCATGACATGCATAGAATTATCATCATCAATTGGTATTACGGTAGTCCTTGTTCCCAAAACAGGCATCTTGTACTTCATACGAATTTTCCACAATCTTTGATCCCATCCCAATTTATTGACCACTTCCATCTCTAGTTCATCGTAAGTACTTGGCTTATTAATCAATAATCCTACGCTTTCACTGCCTTCGTATTCACCTCTATCAATTCTACCACCATACATTAACACAAACGGAACCATTTCTCCCGCCATCTTTTCTCACAAAATAATTAACAAACACTAGCTAATTATTTTCAAACCATACAAAAGCTAAATCAATACAATCATATGTATTTTAAACGGATATTAAACGTATATTACCGGTGAGACGGAGCGACGAGACAGTGGCGAGGCGGGGTGACGACTGGTCGAGGCGTCGGTGGATAGAACGGCGGCGACGGCGGCAGCGGCGTCGGTGGGGCAAGAACGGCGGCGGCGGCGAGAGAGGGGAGGAGAACGACGGAGGCCGAGGCGAGCGAGGGGAGGAGAACGACGGCGACGACGACCAACGGCGGTGGCGGCGGCAGAGAGCAAGGGGAGGCAACAACGGCGGCGGCGTTAGGGATCGGTGGGGAGGAGACCGAGCCCGCGCGGGCTATATACGAAATGAAAGGCGTCGGTTCAACCGACGCCTTTCGGTCCTTTATAAAGGAAGGCGTCGGTTGAACCGACGCCTTTATGTTATAAGAGAAAGGCGCCGGTTCAACCGACGCCTTTCTGTTATAAAGAATTTATTTCGTTAAGGTAGTAAAAGGCGTCGGTTGAACAGACGCCTCTCAGGAGGCGTCGGTTCAACCGACGCCTTTCTTCTCAACCCAAAAGGAGTCGGTTGAACCGACGCCTTTTGGGTTAATTTAAAAAAAAAAGCCACGCAAGCGCCCGCGCCACGCGGGCGCCTGCGTGGCTTGTCAGAACACCATTTCGGTAAATATTTGCTACAGTGCCACATTTTGGTAAAAAAAAATTTCATGATTTTTTATATAAATTCCCCAAATTAATATTGTAGTTGAGGTCGAAAAAAAGACAACATTTACATGTCCCTTTGGAATCTTTGCATATCGAAAGATGCCATTTGGATTGTATAATGCTCCATGATCTATACTCAAATTATTCATTTCTTCAGCTCTAAAACTTATGTTTATGTTAGTGTTAGTGTCACGCCCCAAAATTTCAAGCCTCGACGGAGTGCGGAAGTCGACCCTTAGGCGAGAAATTCTTGAAGCCGAATTTCGGGAACGCAACTGAATACCCATTCGCCAGTCAACCACAACATCTCAAAAGGATGTGTAATTGAAACCCACTCAGTCATATGAATCAACATCATTAAACCATATGAAATAAAAATTCTTAATCTCAAAGTATTCCAAAATAAAAGTCATTAAAATCTCTTAACAAAATCACTAAAACTTCTTGGCACACAGGCCATTATTGTCACAGCTATTTATTTCAAAAGCAACATAAACTTCGTAACTTTCTGACTGCAATCCTTGAGCTTTTCCTTCTGCTGCAACGATCTCCAAATCTAATCTTTATCCAAGCCTGCATCACAGGATGCATGAGTATTCCGAAGAAATACCCAGTAGGATGCAAAACCCACACAAACACAAAAGATACAATATATAACAATGCATAAGATTTCAACAACAACTGACAAATCAGCAATATCGATATCCAATATAAGGAATTGCATTACCAGAAATCATCATCGGTCACTAAGACTCCAAAACAGCTAGAATGTATGGAGAGAATATAATTAATCAAGGATCCAAACATTGAGAGTGCATAAGAAAACATCATTCACAGAGACTTCAACTATCACAAGCGTATGGAGCTACAACTCTCACTCTCATATATCACCACTTCTATGTGGTTTCTTGCCATACCATCCTAGAGATTCTCTCCTTGGAACCCTCTATCATGTCTAGAATACTGGCTGTATCAGTACTTATGGAATGCCTCTCTTTGGGTGGGAACCTAGCAAGGGTTCAAAGGTATACTCTCTTAACACATGGACTTTTGAGTCTTATTAACTCTCATCCTGGCATAGTCTCTTAACTCAGGGGCCTTTGAGTATTATTAACTCTCTCCCTAGCTGAATTTCTTAACTTAGGGGCTTTTGAGTATTATTAACTCTCACCCTAGCTGAATCTCTCTTAACGCAGGGGCTGTTGAGTGTCATTAACTCTCACCCTGGCTGAGTTTCCCTTAACACAGGGGCTGTTGAGTATCATTAACTCTCACCTTGGCTGAGTTTCCCTTAACACAGGGCCTATTGAGTATCATTAGCTCTCACCCTGGCTGAGTTTCTCTTAACACAGGGGCTATTGAGTATCATTAGCTCTCACCCTGGCTGAGTTTCTCTTAATCCAAGTGCTTTTGAGTATTCTACAACTCTCAACCGGACAGAGTCTCTCCTAATCCAAGTGCTTTTGAGTATTCTACAACTCTCAACTGGACGGAGTCTATTATGGCTTTTACCAGCATACTACGAATGTCTTCACTCAGGTACTATTGAGATTACCCATCTCTCATCCTGGGAAACTAATTTACCTCTCTTGGGCAAAATCTCACAAGGTTCTTATAACGAATCTCTGATGTAACTATTTACTCGAAGGAAAGGTATCCTCTATGAAGAACATATTCATTCTGATAACTAGCTCACGAAAGAAGTACAACAAATATTTCGATACTCTTCCAAAAGTCTGACTCACTAAAGGAGTACCAATGAGATTACTTAATCTCTATCATCACACAACTAACCATAGAAGTATCAAAATAAAGTGTCAACAACAGAAGTGTCACATATTGCTTTAACATAGGTGGAACTATTCCAATACTCAACTCGGTCATAGAAACATTGATCCAAACTTCAAGGTTTAAGACTTTAGTCAAAGGGGATGATAGTTCAGCTTCCAATTGAAAACACAATCTAGTCAATATCAACAGTGAAACACATAGGACTTACTAAACACCAAACTACCCACTATTAGCCCATGATATTAAAGTATTATACTTAGTCCATTCTGCTATAATTCTTTCTGGAAGATCTTACATAACACATATTACTTTCATAGTATACTTATTTTAGCATAGGGTAATGTTTTGCTAAAGTTTCTCCAACTTTTACCCTAATTATAGTATTCTGTTTTTACCTATCAGCTGACTTCCGGCTCTTTCCACCGTCAGCACAGATTGAATTAGTCTCTAAAATTTTTACTGTATATAGTCCTTTGAGTCTAGTTTCTAACCCAACAGACGGCATATTTTTCCGAGTTTGTTTGAATTAGTTATGAATTATTTACTACAAACTATTAACACAGAAACAGTTCTGGCCGAGATTAAAACTCTTCATTAAACTCGATTATCTCACTTAATAACACATTATATTTGATAATATATTATTAACATACAACCATACTCCTTTCCTAGATCAATTACAGACCCTAGGATTGTTTGTAATTACCAAAGTATACCTTTTTATCATGTTAGATATCATATATCAATTGACCCCTATATCTTCACATATAAGAGCATGATCATAATCAACTCATAAATAAAAATACCACACATATTCATTCCCAAACAAAGTCACATATTTGACATCAGAACTTGAATCATAAACATTTATATCATTGAAATAAATTACAAAGAATAGTGGTAAAATCATCCTACTCTTAGTTTCACAAAAGTCTCGCCCTTTACGCGTCATTCGCCTTCTTCGCTTTGTAGCGATGCCTCCGCTCCAAGCTTTGGATGAAGACTCACACCAAGAAGAGGCTTGAGAGAAGGGTGAACGTGGGAAGGAGAAAAGTACAAGCTAGGGTTTGAAATGAATCCCACAAGCACTCCCCTCTCATGGGTTTATATAGAGTTTAGGGAAATCTCTTCTTAAATAATTCCTTTTAAATTATGGACTCTTTCCACCAATAGGAATCCCCAAAAATCCTCCAAAATCTCCTCATGAACATCCTCTCCAAGTTTGGTTAGGATTTGGTATCTTTTTCTCAAGAAAATCCACTCAAAACGCAATTTCCGTATTCAATGCCGTTGCGATCTATCGCGTACCCCGACGATTAATCGCGTACCCTGCCAGATCAATCGCATACCCCGACTGCGTACCAAAATTCAAACTAACATAACTTTATGCTCCGAACTCCGATTTGCGCACCATCGGTGGCGTTGGAAAGCTCTCTTCACATTCTTTAACTCCAAAGTGCAAAACATAGGAAAACAAGTATCAAAATTAATATTTTTAGATAAATTAATTTTATTAAGCACACAAATTTTTTGGGTGTTACATTTAGAATATGATTAGTGTTTCTAAATATCGTTTTTGGTTTTTGTGGGAAAATAAGGAGTTGCATATATGGTGAAATGTGACCCCAATGGTTGAATCTTTAGGACTTTATATTGCATATCTCTGATTGAACTGATTCAAGCTCCATGTTAAAGTTCAAGATGTCAACTTTCCAACGTCACTAACCGTGCGCAATTTGGAGTTCTGAGCAAAAAGTTATGACTATTGAAAGATTTTGATACAAAAGCAGTGTGCGATCGATCGGCACATTATATGCGATCGATCGCCAGAACCAGAATGAGCCGCAAACTGATTTTCCCGGTCGATCACCCTTGTTTCAATTGATCATAAGTACTGTGATTTTTGTTTCGATGGTAACGATCGATCGGCACATTATATGCGATCGATCGCCAGAACCAGAATGAGCCGCAAACTAATTTTCCCTATCGATCACCCTTGTTTCAATTGATCATATGTACTATGATTTTTGTTTCGATGGTAGCGATCGATCAGCACCTTTGGCGATCAATCGCCGTATGAAAAGAAGTTGCTGAACGATCGCACGATGCAGTGAAAAGATGAAAAAAAAATCGCGATCGATCAGGAAGCGATCGATAGGTAAACTTAACGATTGATCGCCATTTACCTTAACGATTGATCGCCATATATAGAAACCTAAAACAGAACCCTATTCAAGTTGGATTTTGAGAGGGGTTTTGTGGCTTTTCTTACCCTACTATATAAGCTTAGAGAGGGCTTAGAAACAGGGGGGATTGGGCGGAAAATTTGGAGTTAGAGAAGAGTTAAATATGGAGTTTTTTGATGGCTAAAGGAGAAGAACTGTTTCATATCAACGAAGTCATCAAAACAAACTTTGATTTTCTCTTTCTTTATGTCTAGCTAAACTTTTTATCAAGGCTAGATGAAGCCCTAAGCTTGTATTGCTGCTATTAATTGTTTCATTTAATGATAGTTGATATGATTTCTTTTATATATGCTTAATGTGATTTCATACTTTTTCCTCTAGTGCTTAACCCGAGACTTGTGTGAATTCTGAATGAAATTTGATCTTGATAATTCTAGTGTCTAACCAATAACAGGCCTATGTTAATTCTATGCCATACCAAGGATAGAGTTAACTGAATTAATTTACATTGAATGAATTCTTTGTGTCCGACCAAGAACACGAATTTTCCTATCATATCAACTTGTGCAAAAAATAATTGAGAGTAGTAATTGTTTGTTTAGAGGTGGATTCACAGCCTTGGTATTTTGATACATTAGATTTCTTATTAAAGTTTATTTCTTTAATTCATTAAAAATTCAATTCCTTCATTAGAATTAATCTAGAACTAGGTTAAATCAGACCAAGTCCTTTGGGTTCGACCTCGTAGCCAATAGCCTATAATTAGTCTCGTGCGATTGCGAGTAAAAATTTAAAAATCACAACAATCACTCCAGCCACATTCCAAAGATGTATGATGAGCATTTTTAGTGATATAGTAGAGCTTCTTTTGGAAGTTTTCATGGATGATTTTTCTTTTGTTGGAGATACCTTTGATGATTATCTTAATAATTTGGAGAAAGTTTTGATTAGATCTGAAGAAAAAAACATTATTTTGAATTGGGAAAAATGCAATTTTATGGTCACTAACGGGATTGTACTTGGTCATATTGTTTTTGTGCAAGGAATTCAAGTTGACAAGGCCAAAATTGAATTAATTATTAATTTGCGAAGCCCAAAGATAATGAAAGATGTTTGATCATTTTTTAGGCATGCTGGTTTTTATAGAAGGTTTATAAAAGATTTTAGTGTTATATCCAGACCATTATGTAACCTTCTTTCAAAGGAAAACTCCTTTGACTTGATTGAGGCATGTGAACAAGCTTTTGTGAAGCTTAAAAACATGTTAGTTTTTGCTCCCATAATGCAACCACCCAATTGGAGTATTCCCTTTGAGATATTGTGTGATGTGAGTGATTATGCTGTTGGAGCCGTTCTTGGCTAAAGAATAGATAAAAAAAACCTTGTGTAATTCATTATGCAAGTAGGACCCTAAACAATGCTCAAATGAATTACTCTACTACATAAAAGGAGTTACTTGCTGTGGTTTTTGCTCCTGACAAATTTAGATCATGTTTGATTGACTCCATGATTATTATTTTTACTGATCCTGTTGCTTTGAAATATTTGTTGACAAAAAAATGCAAAGCCTAGACTACTCAGGTGGATCCTCCTACTCCAAGAATTTGATCTCACCATCAAAGACAAGAAAGGAGTTGAGAATGTGGTGATTGATCACCTGTCCAGATTAGATTTTGCTAATCCCCAAGGGACACTCCCAATCAATGACTCATTCCCAGATGAATAGTTGTTTGGTACCTTTCATCTTCCATGGTATGCCGATATTGCCAATTAATAGCCACAGGTAAAATTCCTGATCATTGGTTTCAACATGATAGAAACAAGTTCTTCACGGAGGTAAAACACTTCTTTTGGGATGATCCTTATCTTTTTAAATATTGCCCTGATCAAATTGTTCGAAGATGTGTGCCTGATTCTAAGCATATTAATGTGATATCTTTTTGCCACTCTGAGGCTTGTGGTGGCCATTTTTCTACTAAAAAGACCATTGCTAAGATTTTACAATGCGATTTTTATTGGCCAACAATTTTCAAAGATACTCATGATTTTTGTAAAGTATGTGAACCTTACGAAAAATTAGGAGTCATATCCAGTCGGAACATGATGCCACTTAACCCTATTCTTGTTATTGAAGTTTTTTATTGTTGGGGTTTAGATTTTATGGGACATTTTCCTTCTTCTTTTGGCTATTTCTATATATTAGTTGTTGTAGATTATGTGTTTAAATGGATTGAAGCGGTTCTATGTACAACAAATGATCACAAAGTTGTGGTCCTTTTTTAAAAGAAAATATTTTATCCCGGTTTGGAACACTTAGAGTAATAATAAGTGATCAGGGTATGCATTTTTGCAATAGGCCTTTTGAGGCCTTGATGAAAAAATATGGAATCACACACAAAGTCACTACACCCTATCACCACAAACAAGTGGCCAAGTGGAAATTCCAAATCCGAAAATTAAAATTATTTTTCAAAAAACGGTGAATCTAAATGGCAAAGATTGGTCCTTGCAATTAACCGATCCCCTTTGGGCTTACCGTACTGCTTTTAAGACTCCGATTGGAATGTCTTCTTATCGACTTATTTTTTGAAAGACTTGTCACTTCCCTGCTGATCTACACATAAAATATGCATTTTATTATCTCCTAAGCTTATGTTTATGCTAGTGTTTGATTAGAATTAATGCTACTTTAATATAGTTTTTGGTTTTTGTAGGAAACAAAAGCAAGACGCAGAAATGCAGTGAAACGTGACTCTAATGGTTAACATTTATTACTTCGGTTGCGTATCTCTAATTGGACTGATTTAAGCTTTTTAAAGTTCACAAAGTCAGCTTTCCAACGCCACTGACTGTTCGCAATTCGGAGTTCTGAGCAAAAAGTTATGATCATTGAAAATATAGTACGCGAAAGAGACATGACTAAAGAGAAGAACCGTCAAGATGAGATTGGATGGATGAGATCGATACAACGGGTTTTTGTTTAAAAAAGAAAAAAAAAGAAGAAATTTGAGTTGAACTGACCGGTTCAGTAAAAGAAAAAAAAGAAAGACCCGACCCGAGATGAAGCTCGGGCCGTCCAGAACAAAGCAGCGCTCGAGCTCTACTCGAGAGCCGGCGTGGGGCAAGGCGGCGTGAGACTCTGGCGAGGCTGGGCTGAGCGCCGACGGGGCCATTCGACGGCAGAACAACAACGGCAACGGCAATGGACGGCGGAGAGGTGAAACTCGATGATCGGGAAGGAAACCAAACGTGCCGGAATAGGAAAGTCGGTGCCGGAATTGGAAGCTCTGATTTCAAATCAAAGCTGGAATTAGAAGTTATGCTCAAACTGGACTCCTGCTTTAGATAGGCTGCGACCACGGAGGGGAGAAGGAGGACTCTAATTCGAGGCCTATAAAAACAGAGTTTTGGAACAGATGCCGGATCGGAAAAAAAAACAGAGAGAAAGGACCGCGTTTTCGGTGCCGGAGAAGAAGGCGGAAGAGGAAGGAGTGGCCGGAGAAGAGGAGGAGGAAGAAAAGGTGGCGTTTTGGGCTGATATGCAAAACCGATACAGTGCTACAGTAACTGCGATTTGGAGAAGACAATGAATAGTAACTGATGAACAGTAATTTGCTACAGTAATGCTATAGTGTTTTTGGTGAATAGGGCTAAATTGGTTGTATCGTTTTCTTTCTTTCATCTCAACTTTTACCTTAATTGGTGTATGGATCTTATTATAGAATTACTGTTAATTTATTGAGGTTTATTCTGTGTGCTCGAGAGAGGCTAGAGTGAATTCTTGTGAGTTTCAATCCGAGGAATACTTACGTGTCTGAGAGGAACGTAAGTAGACTAAGGTGTTATAAAAGAATAAGATTTCATTGATTTATGCTCGAGAGAGATAGATCACAGTTCCATATTTTAATTGATTTATGTGTTACGTCCAAGAGGAGAGCACGATATTTTGAATTAACAAGTATATGTCCGAGAGGAATATACTAGCCAATTAGGAATTTATTCAAAAGAGAAAGAGACGATAAGCTGGTCTATTATGTGGTGGATTTGAAGCCTTGGCACTTCTCCATATTCGTTTAATTAGTTAAAGTTTATTGCTTTCTTAGATTAAATCAAACTACAACTTTTCTTTCACTTGAATTTGGTAAATCATTCATCCGTCCCTGAGGTTCGACAACCCTTTCTATACTCACTGTAGTACAATTGCCTTGTGCACTTGCAAGGGTTTATATTTAAACGATCACCTGTAGAGCTGGAACATGGAGCCTATTGGGCAATTAAAACATTAAATTTTAATCTTGAGAAAGCTGGCTTAAATAGAAAATTGCAACTTAATGAATTGAATGAGATTACACATGATGCATATGAAAGTGCTAGGATTTACAAAGAAGGAATGAAAGTTTTTCATGATAAAAATATTCTTTGTAAGACTTTTGAACCATCTTAGAAAGTTCTTTTGTATAATTCTAGACTTCATCTTTTTCCTGGAAAATTAAGATCTCGTTGGGCAGGTCCATTCATAGTCAAAACTATATATCCATATGGAACCATTGAAGTTGAAAATCAAAAGAATGGTAACGTATTTAAGGTTAATGGACAATGTTTGAAACCATTCTTAGAACAATTTGTGCCAGAGGTTGAATCCACAATTGTGGATGATCCTGTTTATGATGATTGATTTTGCTTTATATTTGTTTCTTTAGTTTTTTTCTCTTCTCTATTGGGCTAAAAAAAATTGGTTAAAACATTGAGGACAATGTCTCATCCTAGTTGGGGGTGTGAGTTTTGATAATTCATATAAATAGTTTTGATTAAGATAACTTTCATCCTTTTTTTATGCTCTTCTGGTTTTTGTGATGAATCCTTGTTATTAACTTTCATGAAGAGGATCTTAGAAACCGATGTTTAAAATGGAAAAAAATCATCACTTGCACTTGACTAATTTCTAGAGTGGTTGTTGCTCTACTACTCACTCAAAGTGTTAGGAGACACCAAGTTCAATGAACTCTGACCTCCTTGTTCACTGGTTGGCTGGGAAAGAAGAAATAATATTTGGGATAATCTCGTTATGGAAAGCAACCATTGAATTAGACCGGTACATCGAAAAGGGCTGCCAATTAAAAAAATGAATGATGATGAAAAGATGTTATTGTAGAGGGATGATTGGAGATGAAGTTGTCGGTGTTTAAAAAAAAGAAGAAGAAGAAAAATCAACTATAATATTCCTTTGTTCTTTTTTGTAAGATAGGGCGAAGCCGCTGTCGTAGCAAAGCGATCAAGCTGAAATATCACAGATAAAGCCCACAAGGTATTAAAGTGAACACCCAAACCGCTCACCCTCCTGGACAGATTGCTTAGTTTTGAATTGTTCTTTGGCTATTCGAGCACCTCTTGGTGAGTGGATGAGCAATACTACTGTAGGCGACAGATCTCTAGTTATTTGGTCCACACTATCACACTACACTTAATGTTACATTGGTTCAAAAGTTCCTCTAAAAAGAAATCTAATTGTTTGGACTCTATCATAAACACACTTAAAAATGGATTTTTGAAAACTCATGCTTGAGTGTTTTGGAGCCTTGATGTTGCTATGTCGAGATGAAGTGGTTCTTAGTCTTAGTTTTCTTTTATTATCTTGCACTCCACTCCCACTACTTTAATTCCTTCCCTCACAATGTCCTCGTCTGGCTGAAGACAGAAAACTTAGTGCTACTTGGGAGGCAACCCATGAGTTCACGAATTTTTTGGCTAGATTCACTACAAACCCTCAAGAGACACCACTCATCCACTAGGGGTTTAACGGCTTGCTACATGTGCTAAATGTAGTCGCGAGGCCTGCGAAAGTGACATTCTTTTCTTGTGTTAATTTTAGTTGTTTTCTTCTTAATAATAACGCATGAATTGCTAGAAACTAGCAATATGCTAGTTGGGGAGTATTTGATGTGCTCAAATTATGCTAAATTATTAATGTCTTAAACTCCCTTATTCTAGTGCGGTTTATAGTAGTCTAAGGACAAAGAAGAACGTTTTTGGAGTAATGGCTATTTAGGAACTTAATTCATAAGTGAGCGACATTCAATTTGAGCTTTAAATGTATAGAAATAAATTAGTCACAACTATTTTTATATCTATGGATCTAGTGTTGTGAATTTGATATCAACTTATGTAAGCCCATTGTGTGTTGTAGGTAATTCTTTGATGGGCCAACTTGTGAATCTTGAAGCTCTAAAGCCCGTACTTGAAAGATTGTGAAGATATGCAACTATGAGCTAATCAAGGCAATCATTGGCAATCAACTATGAGCTGATTCTAGCAATCAAGAAAGGACCATGAAGAGCTTTGATTGGAGGAAGAAAAGACAACATTATTTCATGCAGCTAATAAATGCCTGATTGGAAGCTGGACAAAATCAATTAGTGATGCTCATAATCAGTCAAGACTCAATCATGGAGTAATGATAGGAAATCTGATTAGAGCTTTTCCAACCATTATATAAACAATACCCGAGCTCTTCTTCAGGGTATCAGATTCTCTACCTCTTCCAAGGACGACCACTTCTCTCTCTCCATTTTTTCTTCATTGCTTTTTTTCCTTTGTAAGTTTTATTTTATTTTATTATAATGGCTGGCTAAGCCCCCTAACTAAGGCTAGAGGGAGGGATTTGTGATACTTTAATGAAGTTCTTTTTATGTTAATCATTGGGCTATAATTATGTGTTGGATATTTGAAGTGATGTTTAAATAGTGATTATTGTTTATCTCTTGCTTCTTTATTTTTTTATTACATAGGATACTTGATTTTTTTTCTTGATCCTTTGTGATTTTGATACATAGAATTCTTGAAGATCTAAATATCATAATCCTTCATTTAACCAAGGTGATAGTTTTGTCGTTTGTTCTTAATATTCATATTATCCAATTAGGGAGAATCTTCATTTGCCCCTAATTGATAAAAGTTGATACATAAAGTACCTCATTAGATATTACATTGACCTACCCTTAATGCCTTAATATTTTATTTTGTTGAATTCTCTACTCTACTTCACTCTTGATTCCTTTCGTTTGCTACTTTGAACTGATTTCTTAATCACACTTGTCAATATTTGAGGATCGACCTTGTAATACTACAATTACAAGTAAAAAAGAATTAAATAGATAACTAAAAGTTTCTATTCAAATAATGAGTAATTAGTCTTGGTTCATCAAGGATGTAACGACCAAAAAATATGTATAAAAAAATTTAGGATCAACTTGAATTAGGAAAAAATCGAGTTGCCAATTTAAATTTTGGTGAATGATTTGTGATGATGTGTGATTTACTTCATATATTACATTAGAACATTGCTTTGTAGAAGACTCGACTTAATCACGACTTGCGGGCGCTGAGGTTGAGCCTGGCGCTAGTGTCGAAGGAGTGCTCGACGCCAGGGTGAGCCCGGGCGCTAAGGCTAGGTTCGTGTGGGGTGAAAAGTTTCGTGTAGGATTTCTAATTGACAAATTTGAATTAAAGGTAATTTCCTAGTTAAGTATGAAGTGATATTGAAAGTTACCAATTGGAGTGAAAGTCCATATTGTTAATCAAGTTACTGGGCATCAAACCTGCCTGGGCACCAAGTAGTGTAGATGGAATAAAAATTTTTGGGTGGTTATCTTTCCTCATTAGAATTGATTTGTGATAACTTAGTTTACCGGACGGTAAAGGTGGAAAGTGGTTGAAAATAAGGAATGAGTTGTAGAGTCTTACCTAAACTGGACACTTCTAGGACTGGTCGCCAAAGAGGATAGACGTGTCGAGATTCTCGTAATCTCGGACGTCCAATAGTAAGAAACACCATAGCAGGAAGGGGCGCTAGGAATCTGGGAGTTAGGCAATTACTAATTTTAGGGTTGTGATAGGCATGGAAAATAGTTGTGCAGTTAGAATTGGATTTGGAATCCAAACAACTGGGAGCCAATAGTGACTGGACACTAGAGAAGTAGTTAGGGAAAGTAGATGATGGACGGTTGAGATCAAAGTAGGGTTTAATCAAGAGCTTGAAGAGAGTCCTAATCGAACTAGGAAACTGAAGCATTATAAAGAGGAATAGTGTTGGGTGGCCCTAACAGTTGGCCGACTAGACTCCTTTTCTCTCCCTTCTCGTCATGCTTGCTCTCTTCTCTCTCTCACGTCCTCTCCCAGTTCTCACTCTCTTCATCTTCATCTTCTTTTTTATTGCTGTTTGGAGTGGTAAAGTGACGCAAAGTGGCGTACGTGGAAGATTGAATTCGGCAAGCGAGAAAAAACTTCTTTTGAAAGATAGGATGATTTTAACATTGTTTACTTTGGATTTTTATTTCTATGATTGATTATCTAAATTATGATATCCTAATGTCGATTACTTCATCTTCTTATTGGATGAAATTTCATATACATGAATCAATTACTTCCTTGACATTGTTTTGAAGATTCATCAAATTGTTGAGATGTATGGTAGTTATTTACATATCGTTTCCTGTTACACGTGTTAGGGTTTTGATAAGGACTCGTTCTATCATGATCTTTCAGTTGTTGCCCTGTTGTTTCACATCATATTATTGATTTCAAGTTCAAGAGTGTCCGTGATTAATTATCCTATAGACTGATCTTGCAATTATCAGAAACAGATGTCACAATTCGTATATTTGTATTCCGATCAACATTAAATTATTCTATGATCGATTCAACACTTTGCTGGTCATTAGGATCACTCATCATACATGTTGTCAGTACCCTGTAGAGGATTCAATAGTATCCTACATTAGTTGTCCAGTTCTTCTAATTGATTTATTATAAGTTATTTGATTGCACAATCACATGTAGATATTGAATTAAACCAAGTTCATTCAAAATTACTAAAACTATGGACTAATAGGGATCTGTTATAATGAAAAGTGTCATGTTAACCTGTACTTAATATCATTAAGTGTAAGAAATTAAATACCAGAGACAACAGCTAGTCTCACTAATCAAGTTGAATGTAAACAGTCCTCTTGGCCAGAACCAATTTTGCGCCGATGACTTATACGAAAAGAGTCATAAATAATTCTAAAAAAATCCTAAAAATATGTCGTAAATTTGATATAAAACTAGACTCACAAGAGCACCTACTCTAAAGATTTCCAATGTCATTTCAGTTAGTACTGTGCGTGGAAATTTTTTGATTCTACTTAATCTTTCAAATCAGCACACTTTCCTTACAATAAAAGTAACTGATACTTGACTAATATAAGTCCTTATATTATAATTATGACTATGACTTATTTAATGAATATTACTAAAAAATCCAGATAAGAATCTTATTAAAAATGACTGAGTCATAAGACCTCTAATAATTTGTTTGATCGATTGTTTTCTATTTGTTTGATAACCTTCGGTTATCCTATTCTTGTGTCTGTTTGATTCAATTCTTCATCTGAAATTCAAACTTAATATTCTTCATGACCAAACTCTCGAATCTTAGAGTCATGATAGGTAGTTCTTTATCAGTCTCTTATCACGAGTTCTTATCCAATTTTAGTCACGTGTAACATGTTCATGTCATCAACTATCTCAGTCTTTGAGTTGGCTGGAAGTAAGGATGTGATGTTCACAGAGGATATTCTTATATCTCTGTTGTGACTGTTATTGCTCAATAAACTCTCCACAAGAGACCTTGCTAGGACCTCTCCAAAGTGGACTCATAGTATGCTCGAAAAGCCATGATTAGATCTTGCGAGATCTCCGTTATTAAATTGGAACCTTGCGAGGCTCCCGCCCAGCATGAGGCACATACACTATTAGGCTAGTTAGACATCATAGAAAGTCTAATAGTCTATACCCATAGTGTCCGTGAGCATTGATGAACTCCTATCTTACTCATTTATTCATTATCTCAATGACTTCCTCACTCTAACGCGGTCGAAAATTTTGGGGTGTGTTGCCTTTCTCACACTGTTGCACCAAAATGGGTAGGTCCTCCACCTTCTCCTTTCCCTTCCAGTTCCCTGCCCCATTTTCTTGTTTCTCTCCGTATACGTCCCCTTTAGCAGTCTACAACAGGACCTGTGAGGCTCAACTCTGCTTTGGGATTGTAGCCCTTCCAGCTACAAGCCTACAATCCTTTAGGGTACTCCCCATTCTCCCTTTCTTTTTCTAGGGCGACCTAATCCTGCCCTCTCCATTGACATCCAAACGTTTCTGCTTACTATCCATCCTTAGAGTTTGCCTCATCACTAGTGTAGCATGCCTGCTAGCCCTTGTACTAGCCACTTCATCTGCTCCCCTTCTCTAGACCGCCTCCATGGGAACTTGTTATCTCCATCTTTGGTACGATCTGTGGCTCCACCTAGACTATGAATCTGCCAGCCCTCTGGTTCCTGCCCCTAGCTAGTCTCCATATTGCAAGTTAACCACATCAACTGGCAAACCTCCTTTCTTCTCCCACAATCATGGAGAACATGGATCAACCTTCCACAAAACATATAGAAGCTCAGAAGCCTTTCGTAACGAAAATTGTCCCAATGCATTTTCTCGTCAAGAGCTTCCACCAGGCACCCTCACCAGATGGGTGCATCTAATGGAACATCCACTCCACCCTTATTCGAACAAATAGCTTCTAGCCAGAGAAGTTCTTCCAGCAATCCACCCCAAAAACCCGTCAAAGGGTTTAACAATCTTCTCCCCTTCCTTAGTAGTACTAATCAATAGAATGGGAGATCCCAAACCTGAATGCTAAATGGCGAGTGGGTAAATAGTACATTTTTCGCCTTCATGACTAGTTCCTAATGCTTTCGCAACAAGAGAAAACCCTCAAACCAGCATGTCCCATCATTTAGCACCCTTTCTAGGTCAATTTCATCAACAAAAGAAATTGGAGGAGGTTTTCACCGAGTTCCAGGATCTTCATCCTCTCCCCCTAGACCATAGGTCGCCCTTAGGGAGTCCTTTGCCGCTCGAATATTGATGGATGGACGTGAATAACTTCCCTATGAGGCTGTTTCCATACTCCTCAATTTCTTTTCCACATTCCTCATACGTGAATGCAACAACGACCTTCATCTCCCTTCTGGTGAGCGGGAACTCCGGTCCCTCTGACCTAGGGGCTCTCCCACTCCAGTATGAAGGGTTACCGAGCTACAACGGAAGCGAATGATTGTCCGTTTGGTGTTGAATTCTTCCAAGATTTGTCTTGATTTGGAATCCTTGCACTCACAAATAATAACAACGAAAGAGTACAAGATTATGAGCAATATATACGAACTACAATTTATTTCATGCACAATCAAATTAAATGCAAGAACGTGTACTACTAACCTGCGGCCTTTGTGCCAAAGATTATACCATTCTTCGTAGAGAAATAAGAGTATGTCCGAGATCACCTCTTGAACCGTTCGTGTGCAGATCAATGATTTGCTATTCTCCACGAGATAGCAATATCACCTTCGACTTCTCCCAATATATTGCTTGATTGAATCACCAAGATTAATCCTAATAGCAAGTGATGGAGAGAAGGAACATATGAAGTAAGAGAGAGAGAGAGAGAGAGAAAATGTCCCAGACATGAGAGAGAAGATGAGTGCATGCCAAAGCCCGTGTCCTGAGTATTGGTCACGCCCTCTTTTATATCTCTCTCCCTCGGCGGTTACCAATTGGGGAATTATGGATATCTTAATATCCTGTAACCTCCTCCATTAATTGGACTTAGTAAAGCATTTCTGCTTCTTACTAGCCCATGCTACAGGCCCACCACCAAGCATAATAAATACATAACCGGCAGTGGTTTTCCTATCATCTTTACACCCGGCATAGTCCGAATCACTATAGCCTTCCAATGACAGGTTCTCAGCCTGATACGTGAGTTTCATATCCTTGGTACCCAACAAGTATCTAAACACCCGTTTAATAGCCTACTAGTGCTGCATACCTGGGTTAGCCTGATATCGACTCACACGGCTTACTACAAAAGCCAAATCAGGTCGAGTGCAGTTCATGGCATACATCAAGCTGCCAATAGCCTGTGCATATGGCACAGATTTCATCTTCAGACGTTCCTCGTCTGATGCAAGTGCCATTCTCTCAGACAAAATTGTCCCTGTATAGATGGGCGAATCTATGGTCTTCCAACCAATCGCGCCAAAACGTTTCAATACACTGTCTCTATATATGATTCCTGAGATATATTTAGCCTTCTCACTTTTATATCTATCTCAATCTTCATCCCGAGGATGTAAGATGCTTCACCCATATCTTTCATTTAAAATTGGGTCTTGAGCCATTCTTTAAGACTGAGAATCATACTAGTGTCATTCCCCATCAATAATATGTCATCTACATATAATGACAATATCATAAATCTACTCCCATCTATAAAGGAGTATACACAATGGTCATAATCATTGGCAACAAAGCTATATTCACTTATCACCTTGTGAAAAGTGAAATACCATTGTCTTGGCGATTGTTTCAGTCTATACAATGATTTAATAAGTTTGCACACTTTAGTTTCCTCTCCGGAAACAACAAACCCCTCGGGTTGTTCCATGTAAATCTCCTCCTCTAAATCACAATTTAGGAAGGCAGTCTTTACATCCATCTAGTGTGACTCTAAATCTAAGTATGACACAATTGCCAACAAACATCGGATCGAGATGAACCTAGACACAGGAGAATACGTCTCCTAAGTCTATGCCCTCTACTTGTGTGAAACCTTTCACCACAAGTCTAGCTTACTTCTCTATTGATCCATCAGCTTTGAGCTTCTTCTTGAAGATCCACTTACACCCAATGGGTTTCTGTTCTTCTGGTAAGTCAACAATCTCCCAGACTTTGTTCTTCAAGATCAAATCCATTTCCTCTTGAATAGCCTTCCGCCATTCCTTGGAATCTGGACTACTCATAGCCTGTTCAAACGTGACTGGATCATTAAGTACAGGTTCATCTACCGAAATCTCATCTTCACCAAGCATCGCGTAGTAATCCTTCAACAACACTGAAGGTCTACGCTCTCTAGATGCTCGTGACTCTACATCCTTATTAGATGTATTACTTATCACTTGTTCATTTCTAGTGACAGTAACCTTCTTTTTTTCAATTTCAAAGAGTTCCACTCTCTGACTAGGAGTTTTAAGGTCTATATCTTCCTCAAGAAAATAAGCATCTCTAGAATCTATAACCCCCATTGTCCCATCATCATGGTGTACAACAAATCGATACCCTTTCGAATGATCACAATAACCTATAAAAATTGCATTTTATGGTCTTAGGATTCAACTTAGTTCTTAGTTGATCAGGCACCCTCACATGAACCTTTGACCCCCCACTCTCAAGTACGAAAAATTTGGATGTCTTCCCATCCATAACTCATATGGGGTCAATTTGATCGACTTAGAAGGTATTCGATTTAGTACATAAACAGTGGTGTCTAGTACTTCACCCCAAAACTGCGTTCCTAGTTCAGAGTGGTTTAACATGGACCTTACCATGTCCAACAATGTCCTATTACATCTTTCCTCGACTCCATTTTGTTGAGGGGTATATGGCAAAGTATACTGATGCACTATTCCATAGTTTGTACAATAGTCCTTGAACAAATCAGATGTGTACTCACCACCTCTGTCTGTTCTCAGAACTTTAATCTTCCGTCCTAATTGGTTCTCAACCTCAGCCTTAAATTCCTTGACTTTCTCTAAGGCATCGGACTTTCTCGATAGCAAGTACACATAACCATATCTCGAATAGTCATCTATGAACGTAATAAAATACGCCATGCCCCTTTGAGTCTTGACGTTTGTAGACCCACAAATATCTGAGTGAATGACCTCTAAAAGGTCAATTGCTCGTTGCCCTTTGGGAAAGGGTAGCCTAGTCATTTTACAAGATAAACAATCTTCATACACACGCAAATCATCACCTATTCTAGGTAGTAACCCACTACCCGACATTTGGTGTAATTTTGTCGCATTAATATGACACAGGCGTAAATGCCACAATAAAGCATTATCAACCAAACAAGCAACATACTCAGAATCAATCATTTCATTAATATTAGCAAAGTCATTGGAAACATTAAGTTTGAATAAACCATCCACAAATGAAGTAGCAAATAAAATATTATTTTTCTGTCCCACAGTTCCCTTGCCACCCTTGAACTTGACTTCAAATCCCTTTTGAGTCAATAGAGGGATTGAAATCAGATTCCTGCGAATAGTAGGTGCAAACAAGACATCTGTAAGGACAAGAGTGTTTCCTCCTAAAAGAGGAACACGAATAGAGCCTATCCCCAGCACGTCACAATAGGTGTTGTTCCCCATGTAGATCTTGTGCTCTCCGGGACTAATCTCTTTCATTTTAGCAAAAGACTCCTTAACCATGGCCACATGACGGGTTGCAGCCGAGTCAAGCCACCAACCTCTAGTGTTAGTGTTCACAATCAGTGCCTCAGAAATCATACACACTATGTCCTTTCTACCACCCTGCTGTTTCCTTTTCTCGTTGCCCTGTGAGCCATTAGGACAGTTCCTGTTATAGTGACCCATCTGGCCATAGGTAAAGCAGGCTCCCTTCTTTTTGTTCTTGTCCTTGTCTCCACCTTGGAACTAAGGCTTCTTTCCTTTCATCTTAAAGTTCATAAGACCCACCTTTCTTGGAGCCAACATGATGAGCAAGGTTGGCAGATTCATTAGAGGCCTTCATATGCTCTCTCCTTTCCTGCTCCAAGCCCAGCTTAGCAGTAGCATCATCGAGAGTGAGTTTCTTGTCACTTAGGTTCAATGCCACCACAACTGCTTCCCATGATGGAGAGTGGGCACTTGAACCCCCAATGAAATTGGATCTCCAAGCATCTCCAGCTCACTAGCAATAATGGACATGGCATTTATGTGCTCAAGCACATTCTTGCCTTCCTCCATCCTCATGTTAGTGTAGCGAGTGTGGAGCTACCTGATGTGAGCCTCAGTATGCTCTCCATAGCTCCTCTCTATAGCCTCATACATTTCTTTGACCGTTTTGTGCTTCTCAAAAAGCAACTCAATAGAAGGCTCCATATAGTTAAGCATCGTGGTCCTTGCTCGTGCATCCTCCATCCTGAACTTCTCGTACTCTCTCTTTTGAGTAGCAGTACTATTTTTACCCGAAGGTTCAACAACTTGGTCCAACAAATGACCCAAGTTATCAAGGAACAAAATGTGCCGGATGCGCCTCTTCCAGGTAACAAAGTTTGTGGCATTCAACTTTTCAGGCTTTGCCAACTCACTAGAGACCATCATGATGCCATTGTAACTTTGGTAAAAAAATCAGCAAATGGTGTAATCAAATTGAAGATAAATATCTTCAATCAATGGAACAGGACAATCAGTGTTAAACAACACAATTTCAATCACTAATTAACTATTAATAATCAGATAATTATGTGGCACAAATACTGCTTCAAAATAATTTAGTTTTTCAAATCTTTTCCAGCCGATCAATCACTAAATCGAAAAATGCATTTTTTATCAATTCGATTGCTCTGAATTCCACAAACAAAAATCAATCAGATTTTTGGGAATTCTAACACTGCAATGGAATTAGGGCTCCGATACCACTGAAGGGTTACCGAGCCGCAGCAGAAGCGAATGATCATCCGTTTGGTGTTGAATTCTTCGAAGATCTGTCTTGATTTGGAATCCTTGCACTCACAAATAATAACAACAAAAGAGTACAAGATTATGAGCAATATATACGAACTATAATTTATTTCATGCACAATCAAATTAAATGCAAAAACGTGTACTACTAACCTATGGCCTTTGTGCCAAAGATTATACCATTCTTCGTAGAGAAATAAGAGTATGTCCGAGATCACCTCTTGAACCGTTCGTGTGCGGATCAATGATTTGCTATTCTCCACGAGATAGCAATATCACCTTCGACTTCTCCCAATATATTGCTTAATTGAATCACCAAGATTAATCCCAATAGCAAGTGATGGAGAGAAGGAACGCATGAAGTAAGAGAGAGAGAGAGAGAGAGAGAGAGAGAGAAAATGTCCCAGACGTGAGAGAGAAGATGAGTGCATGCCAAAGCCCGTGTCTTGAGTATTGGTCACGCCCCCTTTTATATCTCTCTCCCTCGGCGGTTACCAATTAGGGAGTTATGGATATCTTAATATCCTGTAACTTCTTTTATTAATTGGAGTTATGGATATCTTAATATCCTGTAACCTCCTCTATTAATTGGAGTTATGGATATCTTAATATCCTGTAACCTCCTCCATTAATTGCTCTCTTGATGGTTATTCATAACGACCCATAACTCAATCCCTTCAATTCTTGTAACGGTTAATTAGCATTAGGTATCTCTTCCAATTAGGTGTCCACCCATGTCCACACCACATGGGAGGACCGACTCCCCTCAAATAAGACAATAAATATAGGACGAATCCATATCACTATCTTACATGATAGGAGTATCCCATTTCAGGTTTCGGATGGAACAGCTCCTTTAGAGAAGATTAACAAACACCACACTTCCTACTCCCTTCCTGAAAGAGAGTGAGAGTAAAATAACCTTTAACTGGCTGCATCAAAAACAATCCCTGGATCTCAAACAGACCAGGAGAAGATTTTCCCTCACTCCTAGTAAGTATTCTAGCAACTTGGGTTTGAGTAGGAGAAGTAGCTCGAGCAGGGAAGAGGTTCTAGAGAGAAGCGGTTGTTTCTCACTCTCTTTATTTGTTCTGCATGCAGTTGGTAGACCATACTGCATGTACATTAAAATTACATGCAAAAACACCAGATAGAATAACTGCCACAGTTAGATAAAACTTGTTTTAGCTCCTAGGGTGCCCTATACTTGTTCGTTACTAAGCCTACCACTCAAATAGGGATGCCCTTAAAAAAGATGTAGTAACCTCTACTGTCTGTTCAGCTACATAGAATGGAGCAATTTCATTCTAAAGATGATCTGTAGTGGGTTTTGGCACTAGTCTTTCCATCTTCCTCTGTCTCCTCATAAAAAGAGACGTGCTTATTTGAGATATTGCTCATATAAAACGAGTCTAGTCACCTCGAGCCATCAGATTTCAATTAGATAGTGAGAGGAAAATCATGGGCCCCGAGTATGGATCATCATCTACTGTTAGATGAGAATCCGACGGCTCATGTGTCTCATGTAAAACGTTTCCTTATGAAAAACTAAAATGAACTTCAATTTGGTTTTCTAATTTGGATTAAAATGGGATGGATGCGTTTTTGCTAAAAGAAAAAATGTCACCAACCTTATTAATAGACAGGAAATACTTACACTTGCAAATGGTATGAAAACCTCAGATTTAAGCAATAATGTCACAGTTAATTTGGTTTAAAATTTCTTTTTCACCTTGATTTCAACTCCTACAAAAAGTCGTCACCTACTCCCCAAACACATGTCCCCGACAAACTTCAGCTGGAGCATCTGGAGCCAAGCAAGCCTAGCCACGTATCACTATTGTGCGGTTGCCCATTTTTCGGCCAAAACATGTGGAAAAACATCAAACATTAGTTTGACCTATGTCTTTGGATGTTGAACAATCTTTTTTTATTATTATTAGATTTTTTTCCGTAATGCTGAGTAGGCAAAATGTCCGGTGGAAGTAGGTACACCAACAACTTGAATTGGTTTCACTTGAGAGAGATTATAAAGGGTGTGAAAACAATTAGACTCATCCAGTCATCCATGCCCATTCACACATCTTGTTTATTTTGGCAGACTTTGTGATCAGACGGGCAGTGACTGCATAGCAAGGTCGAAATGCAAAAAGTATTGGCCTTTGTGGAGTATAGTGTCATAATTCTACTTGTACCACAATCATGTAACCGATCCAGCAAAAAAATATATAGTACTCCCTCGGTCGAAAAATCTTGGCAATATTTGCATATGACGTAAATTTATTGTCTGTATGGCTCACAATATTTGAAGCCTCCACTTGCCCCTGTTCCCCTCTCATGAGGATCTATTGGCTTGTAGGGCAAATCCAATCATTTAATTCTAGTTCCCTAATTTTTCAAATGCAATCAGATTTTTTTTGGACAGAGACAACATTATTTGTATCTCCAGGTGACTTCATCTATAGCTCTTTTACAAACTACAATTTATTCATGGGATGAATAAGATGATTGTTTAAGTTTAAGTTTTTTGGAGGTAGGAAAATTCAAGTCTTTTAGATTGCAAAGATAGTGCAAGGTCAGCGGCCCGCCACCACTTCGCCACCAACTCTGGACACCAACCCCTCCGTTCCTCAATTCCGTAACACACATGAAAATCTCCAACATTTCTTTAAAAAATCCCTAAGTTGTGCCCGTGTGCTTAATTGCTAATCAAGGTCATAGAAAATCATAATTATGATGTAGACCCTCACCAACCCAGCTTGGAATTTGGACATCAAGTTGGACAACATGACTGTAAACGGACTATGCGCTCATGTGGCCATGCCATGTCCACTTCTTGTCTGGTGGGTAAGGTTCAAATGAACATAGTTTCAAAAGATTACTCCCATAAAACAGGGGTTTCATACTTTCATATGACATTAGATCATTTCTATTTCCAATCAAGACAACTAATATGGTACAACGAGTACAAGGAAACATCGACATGAAAAGTATTTTTTCTTGTATTGTGTATAGTAGGACAATTATTTTCCCCGAGTTTACTCAACTCAAATTCCAAATTTATTGCTAAGCCATGAAAAATACTTATGGACTTATCTACAAAAGAAACCACAAGCTAGAAATCTAACTGGACGTATAAAGCCATTGATTAATCTTGTGGATAAAGGAAGAGGTTTGTTAGTATGCACCCGAACCGTTGCACGTTAATGTATGGTATGCGCTTTTGGTCCCACTATTTCGACCATGCAACAACCTTCAATAAAATGCCAAGCTAGTTTTTTTATAACATCCATATAAATGTGCAATATCAAATCCCACAAACCACATTCAAATATGTGCCATGATGCATATTTTAGTTCATTTTGGGTTCTAATTGAGACAGATAATGTTGGATGGAGGGAGTATTTTAGTAAGATAATCTAGGTTCCACAGTACTTATTTTAGCTTCTATCACATCCGAAGGCAAATATTTGGTTGTACCTAAAACATGGACAACCAAGTCTGCCCATTTGCCCTCAAATAATATCTCTCATCTGAAGTCTGAACATCTTGCTGGGTTATCAGTGGGGCCCATGAGAAGGTGGCCACCAAACATCTCCGGCTTACTCTTTGGGGCGTGAAAAAGTCAAAATATCTATAGTGGATTTTGGACGTCCACTGTAGCATTTATAAACACGTCATGAGGTGTTTCAGCTGGATATAGAAAAAACTTGGATGCTTTGCAAAACAACCTGGATGTTTTGTTACAGTGTTGCTTTTAATCACGCCCCAAACGGCCAAGTATGTATTAAACAGTATGAAAATGAAAGCATGAAACATGTTTTTTTCTCATCTACCAGTTACCATAATAGTATAAACAAGTTTCCCAAAAAAAATAGTACAAGGAAAAAGGTTTACATGCGTTGACATTAATGCCTGCGGGCAGATCGAAATCACCCTCTCGGCTCACACCGATGCAATTAAGCACGGGCTCATATAAGCAGGATCCATATGGGCTCCCTCCTTTCACTGAGGCTCGTCTGGATTTGAAAAAACAGTTAATAAATTTCACTTATTTCACATACAGACGAGCTCTCTTGGACAGAAAATGGTTTATATTTGAAAATGAGTTACATTCATTAGACTTTAAGGCCCCTAAAATAAACAGAGTTACCCCTCTCTTCCATATGTTTTTTTGGTAGTGATGGAGCAAAGTCAGGCATGTACTATGTACTAATTGGACCTGTGTTTTGGACGCAGAATAAAATAGAATTTTTGTTTTTGCTGTAAACAAATAAATGGGAAGAAAAAGGTTAAAGAAGGGGTTGGCAGTTGGCACCTACAGCCAGATCTACAAGTGGCCCCTCCCCTCTCCCTCGCCTTCTCTGCCTCTGGGCGTCTATAAATAAATAACACACGTCCGCCTTCCACTCGCGCATTCCTTTCACTCACGAGAGGAGCCCATTCGATCGCTCCCCACCCCATCAAAGGTGACCGCCCTTTTCTCCTCTTCCTTCTTTCGGTCATTTGGAGTGCGTTTTCGGCGAAATCCGTTGGTGGGTGTTGCGTACTTTTACCATATTTTGTACTCTGAGTTGTGTTTCAGAGGAAGATCTAGTGTTTTGAGTGGATTTTAATGATTGGACATGCCGTTTCCTTGTTATCTGGTTGATTGGTTTGTGTACATTTCAAGTTTTAATGGAAGTAAAAGCTAAATCTGATTAATATTAATTGGAAACATGCTTCATTCATGTACGCCCTCCGTCCGGATTTAGTAGTTGCATTTGGTAATAAATGATACTACTACTTCCGGACAGAGGGATATCTGATTAGCAGTGCGATAGTGGTTGATAAATGAAATTGCGATGTCTGGTTTTCTGGTTTTGATTTGCGAGGAAAGAAATGCGTTTTTAGAATTTGCCAAAATTGTTTATATTGTTGATTGATTGGTATATTATCCGACACAGATCTAGTGCTTCTGTTTGTTTAATTTTACGCCCGCATTCTTGTAGATTTAGTCTTACTGGGATTTGCTTTTTGGTATTAAATTGTCGGCAGAGTTGTTTGAAGGTTGTCGCTTGTGTTTTTTCTCAGTAGATCCGTTGTTTTTAGCCATTGTTTTGTTGAACTCTTTCAATTTAGCTTCCAGATCTAGTGTAATTGTAACACATACTCCGTTTATTACTTCTTGTTCTATCATACTTCTTCCGTCCAAAATTAATAATAATAACATTTTGTTTTCCCAAATGATCTGATTTGGAGTACAAGTTTGGATGCTTTCTTCTTTTGTTGAATCTGTTTACCTGTGTTATATATGTATTAGCTTCTTGACACTTTATCTAATTTGTACAGAAAAATGGCATCACACGTTGTCGGTTATCCCCGTATGGGCCCCAAGAGAGAGCTTAAGTTTGCATTGGAATCCTTTTGGGATGGGAAGAGTAGTGCCGAGGACCTTCAGAAGGTCGCCACAGAGCTCAGATGCTCCATCTGGAAGCAGATGGCGAGTGCCGGCATTAAGTACATTCCAAGCAACACTTTTTCATACTATGATCATGTGCTTGACACCACCGCCATGCTTGGGGCTGTTCCACCTAGATACAGTTACACTGGTGGCGAGATCGGGTTTGACATCTTCTTTTCCATGGCTAGAGGCAACGCCTCCGTCCCTGCAATGGAAATGACCAAGTGGTTTGACACCAACTAGTAAGTCCCGAATCCTTATGCTCTAACTTTACTTCCTTTGAAATGTGGTAACTTAGATGGTGGAGTTTGCAAGTGGTGGTTTGGTTTGCACTGAAGTTCATTTTCTTGTTTTCTGTTGTTGACAATGATTGTGCCTTTTGATTCAGCCATTTCATTGTTCCTGAATTGGGACCCGAAGTGAAGTTCTCCTATGCCTCTCATAAGGCTGTGAATGAGTACAAGGAAGCTAAGGCGGTATGTAGATGTCAATAATATCTAAATTCTCTTCTTTTTTTCCTGATTTGGGCTTTTCATATGTGATTTATTGTTTATATTTGCTGGGATTTTGGGATGTCATTGATCTTCTCTTCGCTAAACATATGCAGCTCGGAATTGATACCGTTCCGGTCCTTGTTGGCCCCGTCTCATACCTCTTGCTTTCTAAGCCTGCAAAGGGTGTTGAAAAAACATTCCCCCTTCTTTCACTTTTGGCCAAGATATTGCCAATTTACAAGTGAGGTTAAATATTGATTCTCTTAATTTATCAAATTTCTTGTAATCCTGATCAATACTCCTCCTGCAGGGAAGTCATAAGTGAATTGAAGGCAGCTGGTGCTTCATGGATACAGTTTGATGAGCCCACCCTTGTGATGGATCTTGATGCTCACCAGTTGCAAGCATTTACTGAGGCTTTTTCTCAGTTGGAATCAACCCTCTCTGGCTTGAATGTGCTTGTTGAGACCTACTTTGCTGATGTTCCTGCAGAGGCCTACAAGTAAGTTGGGTGGAAAGAGGCATCGATTTTGCAAAAACAGTTTAGTACTTTTGCTTGTTTTCTATTTGGGACTGATTGTGTCTGTTGCAGAACTCTTACTGGTTTGAAGGGGGTGACTGCCATTGGTTTGGATCTTGTTCGTGGGACGAAGAACCTTGATGTGGTCAAGAGTGTTGGCTTCCCTCACGGAAAATACCTCTTTGCTGGAGTTGTTGATGGAAGGAACATCTGGGCTAATGATCTTGCTGCTTCTCTCACCACCCTTCAGGGTCTTGAGACCATTGTGGGACAAGGTATGTTCTGTTGTTTTATCGTCATAGTTGTATATGTGAACATGGACTAACTTTTTGTTTTGGTCCCAGACAAGCTTGTGGTTTCCACCTCATGCTCGCTTCTACACACTGCTGTTGATTTGGTGAATGAGACCAAGCTTGACAATGAAATCAAGTCATGGCTTGCTTTTGCCGCCCAGAAGGTTGTTGAGGTCAATGCCTTGGCCAAGGCATTGGCTGGACACATAGATGCGGTAAGTCATTACTTCAGTTGGTATATATTAATCGTAATCTTGTTCTTAACTTACTATCTATTAAAGTGAAAAGAGTGGGTTGTGAGGATCAGACATTTCCTTGTGTGGTTCAAAAAAGACCCCTCCATATGGTGATAGTAGTATATGCTAAGTGTATATATCAGTTTGATAAGGGGAATTTAATGGTTAAATAATTAATTTGAAAAGGGTAGTTCAATACGTAGTCCCCAATAGAGTGAATTCCTCTTACGGATTTGAATGATGCTTAATGATAAGCATAAAATGCTTTCCCATCCGATAGTACCTTTTTTATGAGGACTTTTTTCTTAAAATTCCTGTGATGCATAGGACTCTTTTTTTACTAGGGCTTCAAACATGCATAGCATGCACATGGACGTACGCTTCTAGATCAGTTGAGGGCACGATTAATATAAAATAAATTGGTGTGTGATTGGCTGGAAGATTTGGAGGCCTAGAGAAGAGTCGGGCAACTTGGAAAATGAGAAGCGGAGGAGGTTTTTCAGTAGTAAGTTGTAGACGTTGGATAAGTATATGTCTATGTGGAGACCGAAGTGAGGAGGTTAGTTCCAACTGTTTAGCAATGAGAAGATTGGAGTCTATCATTGCTGTGAGTTCTATTTACGTACAGGCCAAGTTTTATGTAATATTGGATGACCAAAGAATGAGTAAGGTGAGAAACTAAGTGGGGGCCACAACCAATTTGAGTCTTCCTGATGGAAGATCTTTATCTTGGTCGCAACCTCTATCATGCCTGCCTCACACGCTCCCCAACTAGTGCCACCCACTCCTCTGGCGTCCTCTTCAGCGTATTCTTATGGGAATTCTCATCAACTACACCAACAACAGCCCCGTGCTTGCATGTAAGACTGCTGCTGCAGTCCAGGCGGCAAGTTGTTGGCCGTGGACGCACCCAGTGTCCGATTGGTGCAGAGGGCTACTAGGGAAATTTCAATAGATATTATGTTGTTAATATAATATATTACTATTTAGCATGAGAAATTTCATTCCCTATGATTTTGAGTAAATAGTGGTGGAATCACAAAGAACAGGCAGGAGCAGCAGATGACAATGTAAGGGTAAAACGACGACTTATAATTGCAGATATATATTTCCTTTTAGCTTGAAAAAGCAAACTGTGAAATCTTACTACATAGCTCATTGTTCAGAGATTTAATTGTTATATGTTATTAAGTACTTAAAAATATGAAATATCAGATTGTAAAGGCTTACTAAATACTCGTAGTTAATTATTCAGAAATCAAATTGGTATATTTATTGAACCTTTAAATATGATATATTACATTCAAAGTAATAACTACCGTATGTCTTCATCACGTGCAAATGCACATATATTTCGACCACTTTTTGTTGATATCATTGTATAAAATTTATCTCGAGGTTGGTCATATTCTGGAGCTCCCTTCTTGTTTCATCTGAGATATGCTTTTTCTATGTGAAATCATAGTTTTTAACTCCAGTATAGTTCTGTCCTCCCTAGGGTCTTACCATTCGTTACTTGCTTTTTTCAGGAGTTTTTCTCGGCCAATGCTGCTGCTCAGGCCTCCAGGAGATCCTCGCCAAGGGTGACCAATGAGGCTGTCCAAAAAGCTGTAAGTATTCAGGCGAAGTGATGTAATTGTTTGTCTTTGTACCTCTGGAAGTAACTTCCTTATATCCTTTTTTTCTCAGGCTGCTGCATTGAAGGGCTCAGACCATCGTCGTGCAACAAATGTCAGTGCAAGGTTGGATGCCCAGCAGAAGAATTTGAACCTTCCCATCCTTCCAACCACCACCATTGGTTCCTTCCCTCAGACCATGGATCTAAGGAGAGTGCGCCGTGAGTACAAGGCTGGCAAGTGAGTGAATATCAACAACCCAATCTAATCTGCAGTTGTTTATATTTTTCTGTGTCAGTGAGCTGCAATACACTCTAAATGTTAACGTGCCTGCAGGATCTCCGAGGAGGAATATGTGAAGGCCATCAAAGAGGAAATTAGCAAAGTTGTCAAGCTGCAGGAAGAGCTCGACATTGATGTTCTGGTTCATGGAGAACCAGAGGTCGGTTTTTTTCTGCACTTGTTTTGAGCATGAAAACTGTATCTGTGAGAATTGGTTTTCTAAATAATTATAAATTGGTTTTGCAGAGGAACGATATGGTTGAGTACTTTGGCGAGCAGTTGTCAGGGTTTGCCTTCACTGTCAATGGTTGGGTGCAATCCTACGGGTCTCGCTGTGTGAAGCCACCCATTATCTACGGTGATGTGAGCCGCCCCAAGGCCATGACTGTGTTCTGGTCCAAAATGGCCCAGAGCATGACCTCTCGCCCAATGAAGGGTATGTTGACAGGTCCCGTTACCATCCTCAACTGGTCCTTCGTTAGAAATGACCAGCCCAGGTAAATGTTATGACATTTCGCTTTTTTTAAAGTAGCTGCATTAAGTGCAATGCACTGAACAGTTGGAATATATGGTGGTTCTATCAGATCTGAGACCTGCTATCAGATTGCATTGGCAATTAAGGACGAAGTTGAAGATTTAGAAGCTGGTGGTATTCAGGTCATTCAAATTGATGAGGCTGCTTTGAGAGAAGGTTTGCCTCTTAGAAAATCTGAGCAGGCACATTACTTGGACTGGGCAGTCCACTCATTCCGTATCACTAATGTTGGTGTCAAGGACACTACTCAGGTAATTGCTCTTCTAAGTTTTTTCTGTGTAGTCTCTAGCATTTTATGAACTCTTGTACTGAAATTAGAAACACTTTCTCATTATTGTTATGTATTGTTTTCTTCAGATTCACACTCACATGTGCTACTCCAACTTCAACGACATCATTCACTCCATCATCAATATGGACGCTGATGTGATCACCATTGAGAATTCGCGCTCGGATGAGAAGCTTCTCTCCGTTTTCCGTGAGGGCGTCAAGTATGGTGCTGGCATTGGCCCTGGTGTATATGACATCCACTCTCCTCGTATCCCATCTACTGAGGAAATTGCTGACCGTATCAACAAGATGCTTGCCGTGCTCGAGACCAACATTCTTTGGGTAAACCCCGACTGCGGGCTAAAGACCCGCAAATATGCGGAGGTCAAGCCTGCCCTCACTAACATGGTTTCTGCAGCCAAGCTCCTCCGCACCCAGCTTGCCAGTGCCAAGTGAGGGAGAGCAGCATGAGAGAACTAAAGGTGCAAGTGTTGAGGTTTTTATTTTCGCAAATTCAGTTTGAATAACCTGGGATGTGTTTAATAGCAATAGGTGTATTAGTCCCTTTTTTGTCCTTGCTTAAGTGTAATTTTACTTAATTGGGGAATGGGGGTTACGATGATTTGTTTTCCTCACGAAATAGATATGATGCTGTTAAATGCATGCTTTTTGGTTGAGCAAAATGGCTTATGTTGGCTTCTGTATGCCGCTCCAGGTTTCTTATAGAAGTATAATATCATCTGTTCTGTTTTGTTTATTGAAAAATTCATGAATAGTTGGACTGTGTTCTTGAGCTTTTAAGTTGCCAAAAAAAATACTATCTTATGCTTTTAGTTTTGATCAGTTGTTTTTTGTCAGGATCTAGAAATCTAAGGGGGCCCATTTGGGGCGTGAAAGAAAAAAGCAAAACATCTTCGGTGGATGTTTTATTTTCACTATTTATTTCCTGTTTTTTTCAATTTTAGCTTAAACTCCTCGGGATGTGCTTTACACATCTACAGTGAAAAATCCAAAAATGAATAGTGACAGTAGATTTTTCATTGTGGATGTTTTAGATTAATCACAAACCAAACGGCCATAATCACAATCCTGACTGGTTATTGCTTAATGGTAGGGTCTATGGTTCAGTACCGATAAAACCGTAGGCCCCATTGAAAGCCTGAAAAGTCGACTGGGTCATACATTTTTTATTGGTATAAATGTTGGCAATATGAATATAAAATAAAGTTTCTGTGCATCACAATTTATTGGACCGAACTATTGAGCAGTCATGTTTATATATAAGCGAATCGTGTCCATATGTGGAGGCATGCACCTCTGCGGAAAATGCAAATGCGGTATGCGCCACCCAGTCTGCAGAGTGGCAGCAGTACTAAGTGGGATTGAGAGTGCTCATTTCGCAAGCAAATTTAAATGCGGAAGGTCTATGTTCAAGCAATGAAGCGTCTAAATTAGAGTACAAGCAAGGAAAGAAAGGCAATTAGGTCTTAGGGGCCTATACCACTTGGTCAAGAATACTTTCTAGTAAGAAGAAACAAAAGGTCATCCTTGGGAAACGGCAACTAGCAATTGTTCGTTTCCTGTAGAGGTGCATGGGAAAAAAATACAAAGAATTTTTATTTAACCAAAACAGAAAATATAAACAAAAAGTCCTCGTAAACAATACAAGGGGAGGAAGATTCAACCACTCAAACATAGATCCACATATTTTTATAATAATAAAAAAAAAACGTTAGTAAACTACTATAAACAAAGGCACAACGTTGAGCTTAAATCCATTGCGCGAACCTCGAACCCAGCCATCTTGGGCTATCTCCAAAGGGGTATGAAACCAATTTTCAAATAAAATACATCTCAAAAGCATAGCAAAAAATATATACAATTGGCTAGTAGATTGTGAGCTTCAGGCAGCAGTTTCACAAGTAGTAGCCCTAGAGATACTCTCCCAACTATTGGGCGGCAACTGCAGAATAGAATGATTGAGCACAAGCCACATTAACAGAGGTTGGAGTATCAACCCAAAGACCTCAACTCAGTTGATCACCACTCGACTGAGGCACGCCCCGGGTAGAAACGAAAAATTTGTACCCAAGGGGGAGAGATTCAACAACAAGAGCACAAACCGGAGCAATCGCCCAAGAGAATAACCTCCAAAGAACTCATCTTCGTCCATAGAAACAACTACTGGACCTGATAGCGCATCCACATGATAACCAAGGGAAGGGGATCTTGGGAGCAAGAGGAGGGGAGAAGGAGAAGCATAACTTCTCTCTCACCACCATCCTACCCAACAAAAACCCAAAAAAACCAAAAAAATGGGGGGAGATCTACTGACAATGCAAGGGAGCCACCTTCGGATAGACATCAGTAGAGCCGGACTACGAGCCTATCGCCAGGGGGGAGGGGGGACGTCGAGGTGAGAGAAGCTAGGAGGTGGGAGACTTCGAAGTTCGCCACCCCACCAATAGTTCTCTGCCCTCCTCCACCCTACCCATCAGCCCAGAGCCGCAGTGGCAATCTGGCCGGCCAGGGCGGGGACGAAAGATCATAAAGGAGGGATGGATGGGGGAACAAAGAGTGAAAGGGGTTTGCTGGAAGGGAAAAGAGGAGAGAAGGGAAAGTTTCTCTCTCCACCCCTTAATTTTTGTAAAGGCACATGGGAAATGAGATTACATTTTTTTTTGCTTGCATAAATGAGATTACATGAGTGGTCGTTATGTCACATGATGTCTGTTTGGATACGGGATATGAGATGAATGAAAAATCACGAGAGGCGTTTGTTGAGTAGGTCAAATGCACGAATCTCGCATCATTCTACTTCACAGCGTCCGCTGCAAATGCAGCTGATGGGCCGAAGGCCTGGAACTCAAGACCTCGGACCTTGGTCGACCTGCATCTGTTTGTAAACCAATTGCCATAGTATACCTTTATCTATTGAAAACAACCACTTCGTCTTAAAGCCTCTGCCTTCCCTGCTCAGCTGCTCCATCTATGCCGAGCTTCTTCTTGTGTAATCTTCTCCTCCCAAGGCAAGTTCACCCTATTTGATATGGCTTTTGCCCTCCACTTAAATAATTTATGAGACTGTGGCTTTCTATTATCCTATATAAGTCTATTTGTTCCATATTTTTGCGTCAGGTGAGTTCATGATAGGATGTGTATAGAAATATGTGGATTTCTCTTTGTTCTGCAGCATGGCTGCCTGCAATCAGATTGCAAAGCCATCTAGCCCTATTTGCTCATGTTAGGCTGGAAGGGCTGGGTATATACAATGAAGGAAGGGCCACAGTTGGGTGTCAGTAGACTCAGTACTTTGCCTACCATTTAAGAAGGTAGAAATTTTATTAGAAAGGTTGTAAGTTGTAACTTGGTTGAATAGTTTAATCTGTAAATTTTGCCGATGAAGCTTTAGTTCTTGTTTATGCTTCTACTCATGTTTAAGTTCAGCTACAAATAATAATTGGGTACATACACAAGACTCCAATATGGAAACAATTTATGGGTCATTGTTACTTTTATTTATAATGTGGACATTGTGAGATGTGGGGATTTGGAATGGAGGAAATCTGAAAATTTGTCACATAACACACACTACAATGACTTTTCTTCAAGGCACGATCAAGTCTGCGCTTTCCTGAAAGAAATATTAACCCCCCACTTCCTAAATGTGGTGTGTAGCCTGGATCTTAGCAAATTTGTAGTTGAGATATAATAAAGCATTCTTTCCCGTTTGTGATTCACACTATAGAAAACTAGTCTACTTGCAGCCTTTAGGAATACCATAATGTGCTAAAACCTGAGTTTTATCTTGTAAGTCTAGAACCCAAAACCATGCAATATGCAATCCAAAATCTCAGTCTTTTTTCTTCTCATGTAGAGAATGCCTTAAAACATGCCTTTATATAGAATTCTTAGTTAGCGTTGTGAGTTTGCATTAAGGGTTCCATTCATTAGATAAAGGAGCATTATAATTAGATTTTATATTTTGAAAAATTACCCCAACAATCCCCCACCATTTTCAAAACATGAAAAATGTCATTCAAAACATGATAAATCATGGCACCAAGATCATCACATAAACAAAGATGTGTTATCACTTGAACCTCTGTTTAGTGTAAATAAACCAAAGTCAACCAGGAAAGCATAGTAGAGAAATGTCATTGAGCTAGCTATCCTTGTAGACCGACCAGATTTATCCACACGCATTAATCTCATATTCATTTAGGCTGTATATTATTTTCGCTGACATTATTTTGGCCTTATGTCTCTATCTTGATTTCACAAGTGCTCTAAAGACTAGCCCTTAGTCGCATAGGAAGCGGCACCACTCCTATACTTATATATATAGGTCTCATCGAAGGTGTCTATGTAATTAAAACAACCCCAACACCTTGTTGTGAGTCTTTTAAGAGCATCGTGTTCATCCTCCTTTGTACACATTATTGGCACCAAGCACTTTCACCTTTGATGGTTTTCATAAATAATTAAGTGCATGCTGCCACGACTTATGGTGTATTTTACTCATTGAATTTGTGAGCTAAAATTTTTCAAATGACAAATTGAGTTTCGACCAAGACTGACTAGATAAAACATGCTTCAATCCCATCCCTTCTAATGCTTTCAACCCTATATTCTTTGCAAGTCCTTTTATAAACTTATCTACTAGCATTGGACTTGATTTCACATAATCCACAATTATCACCACATGTGAACAACTGCCTCACATAACCATGTCTTAGTCCAAAATGCCTGGACTTTCCAATATATGCCTTGTTATAGGCCCATGCTTGTATAGATTCACTATCACAATATTTGTTTCATAGAAATCCAAGAAACTACTCCCCCACTAATAGTAAGCACCCAACTACTCGTTGATGGGTTTCACTCTCAGTGATCCAATTGGCATCTAAAATCCTTTTTAACATGGTAGGTAAATGAACCACTATAGAAATCTCCATAGTCCAATATTGCATCTTTTAGGTAAATCAATACCCTCTTCACAACATGCTAATCTTGTACACGTCATATCGTACATCAAACTCATCTACCAGCATTAGGCAATTACTTAAGTAGTTATTCCACATGTGTATTAACAGTGTGCAACTAAATTGATTAAACTTCTTTAGTAAATTCTCAATGACTTTGAGATAGTACTAGATTGTTATTTTGTATAGAGATTCTTATCCTCAAGATAACATCAACAACACCTATATTTTCATTTCAAAGTCTAATGACAAAAATTCTTTGGTATTTTAATACTTTCAAGATCCGTCCCAAGAATTACCATGTCATCTACATATAATAGATACACCTTTACGTCACGAATTTTGCTATGCAAGCAATTATCCAATTCATGAACGTTATAGTCATTAGCTATCACAACTTAATCATAGTTTCATGCCATTGTTTTAGAGCGTAACATCTTTGCCCTTTAATAAATACACATAGCAATAAGAACAATCATCCATGAATGGAACATAATATTTCTACCATCCATAGTGGGATTAACATGCAATTCAAAAACATTGCTACGTATCAACATGGCAAGCAATGATAATTTTTTTCAATTGCATGAAAAGGCTGTCTGGTGAATTTTTGCATACATATATCACATATCATGCATATCAATATCACACCTAGGAACAACTTTAAATGTTGCATGCCATGCTTGTTCCCAATCTTAACATGCCACTTGATCCAAAAACCAACCGCTGCCTACTTAATTTGACGAGAGCATTTGAAATAATCAAATCAAAACAGACAAGTAGTTTTAAAAAGAACCATACTGGTTTTCCTTCAAGTGTATTAAACCAAGCCTTTTTATATTTTAAACTCAGATCATGCATATGACCCAAAACTGGGAAAACAGAACGTAGAAGTTCCCTCTTACCTTGACTGGAGCTTTACACACTGAACCGGGCCTTTTGGAAGAAATTGAACCAAACCGATTTTTTAATTTTTCATAGGTTTTTTTCTTGTATGAACTGAGCCACATTTTTAATGGGCCAAACCGACCTTTTTAAATAGTCTGATACTCTGAATGGCTGAACCAAACTTTATAACTTGAACCAGATGTAAAAAAACCGTTGAACTGGACCGGTCTTCTTCTCCAACAACACGATGGCCGTTCTGAGTGAAGCGATGCCTCCCTCCGGCACCAAGCTCTGCACCGCCTGGCCACCACCATTCGGAAAAGGGACACAACGGACTGAATCGCCTTCTAGTGGCCTCATCTGACTCGGCACCCCGGAGTTCCGCCAAATTCCCCACTTCTGAATGTGGTGTGTAACCGGGATCTCAGCAAATTTATAGTCAACATACAATGAAGCATTCTTTCCTTATCTGCGATTCACACTATCGAAAACGAGTCTACCTTCAACCTTTAAGAATATTATAATGTGCTAAAACCTGAGATCTATCTTCCAAGTCTAGAACCCATAAACCATGCAAAATGCAGTCAAATATCAGTCTTGTTTCTTTTCTCGTGGAGAATGCCCCAAAACATGTATTTATACAATATTTTTAGTTTTAGATAAAGGGGCATCATAATTAGATTTTCTATTTGGAAAAATTACCCCAACAAATACTTCTACCATTTTGCAGTTGTATTAGTGTTGCAGTTAATACAAAGCGAAGAGTTTAAATTCGCACTTCTACCATTGTACCTTATCAGTGTGGCTGTATATTGATTTCTAGCTTGAACTTGTGTACTTCTAATGTGTTAGAAGAACTCTCCTAGGACTTGTGATCGTGGGGCAGTCATGGAAGGCAATGTCAGTTGATACTTCGATTTGATATGTAGGGGCTATTGTTGTATACGTCACGACATTACGTCAGCGGCATCAGTATCTCCCATTAGAATATTTGCTTATTAAGTATCATATTATAATCAGACCCGTTTAGGCTAATTGTTAGGTAACGGGCTGATAGAGAATAATTTGGCCCAATTAGTGGCCCATCAAATGGCGCCTTCCTTGGGAGCTGCGCCATCCCTTGTCTTTATATGGAGCTCGTGCTCCTCCTTTGGGATTATGTAATATTGAATTCCAAACTTCCATCTCAACTCTTCTTCTTCCTTCCTCCATCGCTGATCCCAGTTCTTGTGATCCTGCCGGAACACAACAGCTATTTGGATGCATCCAGTAAGTGACTTTAAGGGATCCAAAAACATGTTTGTTAATTTGTATCTTTTGCCCCATAAAATTTTTCTCGCAGAAAGGCCGATATTTCTGCCCTTTAAAAAGTCTTTTTCCTTTCTGCAATAACATTCCTCAAGAGGAGGTTTATAGTATAAAGGGTTCTTTAACTTTATCCAAAGGCATGAAAAAAGCTTTGGGCGATCTTGCCCCATCCACTATTCATCTCTTTCTCATAAATTCCTCCCTCGTCGATTATGATAGCTACGATTGCTGGTGCTCATGTTCCCTCTCCTCTCACTCTTTTTAATTCAAGGTGTAATGAAGGGAGATGGTAGTGCAGAGGACAAAGGGGTTGAGGAGGTCAGCGGGGAAGAGGGGGCGTTGGGAGGAGGGTAGGATGGAGAGGAGGTGGGCAGTGTACAAAAGACTCTAGAACTCCACTAGAATATTCCCCATCAGATCGGTGTGCAAAAGGTCGAGCACAAACAGTCCAATCAGCATCCCTAGCCCCTGCGGGATCCTCTCGGAGAATGAGTTTGGTCCAAGCCACAAAGATTCAAGCTCCACTAGCTACCACAATATCTTCCCAGACAACCAATTATCACCGAGAGACAGCCGTCTCAGGTGGCACAATGGGTGTATCTCCCCCTGTATCCCCTGTCAAGCAGATTCTCATACCGGTCTAGCTCCTTAAGATAAGGCAACCCAACCATCATTGCCAACGCCAGAACCCCCTAGAATCCAAAACCCATCGAGCACCAGGCCGACAACTCGGCAACCGTAGTTGTTGTATGCCATGCCTCTACACCAGCACGGTCTACACCCGGTGACCAAGAAGGCAGTCGGGAAGGGTTCCTGTCACGCCCCAAAATCCCTGACCTCGATCAGAGTGCGGAAGTCTTCGTAAATACCATCTTTTGTGAGATAGGAACTCTGGGACGCGACTCAGAATAATCAAATCAACCGGCCAATTGCATCATCTCAAAAGGATGTGCATTTGACAATACTAGGATCACTCAAGAACGTGGGAACTCATCATCCAATCTCAAAATAAAACATTATAAATGTATTAAATGAAATATACTTAGTCTCTGTTACAACAAATAGCAATAATTGTCAATCAAAAGAAATCATAAAAATTATGGCACACAACGGCCAACAAATATCAAACTAAGAAAATAACTAAAACTTCTCTAAGCATATTCATGAATCTGCGTCATGGAAAATCGTCTCGCCGATATATCGGCGATATATTGCCGATATATCGGTATCGGACACAAACCGATACAACGATACCCTTAAATCTCATTTTTTCAAAAATTTCCATATATCGGCGATATATCACCAATATATCGGTTTCGGACCGATATATCGGTATTTTTTGAATTAAAAAAATATTTTTTTAAAAAAAAAATTTCAAATTTTTTTTTTTTTTTTGAAAAAAAAAAACTTTCATGTTTGTTTTCTATCCTAATATGCATATTTTGAAATGTATTCTTTGTTTAAATCAGTATAACTCATTTTAGAAGTTAGATTGTGAAAATATATGATAAAAACTAGTTTTTAACGACCGATATTTTTTTACACAATATCTCCGATATATCTCTGATATATCTCCGATATTTCGTCTCTTTGGCCTACCGATATCCGATACGACATTCCATGATCTGCGTCACCTTCCTGTCCTGCAATCGTCCTGAATCATTGATCTTTCACACCTGCATCAGAAGATGCATGAGTATTCGGCAGAAATACCCAGTAGGATGTAAAACCCACCGGAGACAATAAACAACGTGAGTACATAATAGAAACAAGAATATATATTTATATATATATATATATATATATATATATATATATATATATATAAGAACGGTTTACATGAGATTGTTCTCATATAAGGAGTATGAGGCCAATCTTTTGGTTGGTTAGATTTTGATCCAAGGGTGGATATCAAATCAGTGGGTAAGTGAGAGTGTCAAATAAGTGAGTAGGTGAGTTCATTATAGCTGTTTGTAACTATCAGAACAAGTTCCAACGACTACAAATGGAATTAGACTCATATAAGTTATATGAGAACGATTTCATTTAAACTTTTCCCTATATATATCTAAAGGACTAATCACAAGGTTTACTTCACCTGAACAGAAAGGCTAGTTAACAACAATAATCCCAACTCGCAAGTATAGGGGAGAAACTTCAATAACACTCCGAACAATCACATGAGTAAGGAGTGAATAATAATAATTTTATCAAAGGCTCTAGGCATCCATAGTGCAAGGAGTTACAATTTTTGTTCGCTGAACTTATCATTCGCAAGTGACCAAATAATCATACCAGAACCACCCTATGAGTTCTCTCTTTGGAACCCTGCCACGCGTCTAGGATGTTGGCCCTACCAGTGCTTACGGACATGATGGGCGGACATTGAGGACCTTCCGTAATGTCAACAGTCTAACGTACATAAAGTGTCTCCCTTCGGGTATAAATAATTGGAGACCTCGCAAGATCTAGCAATGGCTTTAATGAGCATACTAGGAATCCACTTCGGAGAGATCCTCACAAGGTCTCTAGTGGAGAAAATAATCATGTAACAATATGAGCAATATATCAAAGGAATAGAGGTCGCAACACTCAAAGGTTTTAAAGTATCTTTTACCATAATGGACTCACTCTTTGGAGTATAATTAAATTATCAATCATTCAATAGAATACAATTCATCGCAAGGGCACCGCTGAGATTCCAAGGTCTTTGATCAACAGGTAACTCATCAACCGAGTAAAAATAGATCGCAATCATAATTCAAACAACATGCTTCATGTTTAGCCTTAGATATGAACATCTCTAGAATTTAAGTCCTACTATTTATGATACTGAATTCAAGATGAAAGGATGATTGAAATGGTTTGATACCCAACTGGAACTCAAACCGACACAAATTTGTAAGTAGATAATAAGACTATAGATTATAATGACTTATTCATAATATTAATCCTTTAGACCCACTAGTCTTATAGTAATAGTTCATATCATATCTTACAACATATATTAGTGATATTTTAATCAGACTAGATTATATCGTTAAGTATTAGTATGTACTAGTGACTTAGACCTTGATTACAGTAAACTGTGTTATTGATAATAGCCCCCTTCCGACTGTCCCCACAGTTGGCACAATAGGAATATAAATCTGAAATTTTAACAGTAGATAGTCCAATGAGTCTATTTTCCAACCCAATAGACGACATATTTTTTTAATTTTTTTATGATTAGTTATGATTTTTATACTGAAAGTCATCGGCGCAGGAATAATCTTGGCCGAGACCCCTAAGTCTTAATCATACCTACTAATTACGTATTAGTAACTTTTAATCATGATAATAGAATGTTATTCACATTGAATACTCCCCTCTTAGGACTATTATAGGTCCTTATATATTCTGGAATATAGGTATCATAAACTTTTACACACCTTTCATTTCATAACCCATCTAAGATACTCCCCTTTGACTCATGAGGACCTTAACACAAGAATCACGATCCATACTCATATGGTACAATTAAACTAGAACTTTTAAAGAATCAAAATAGAAATTTCTGACATCCTAAAGATCAAGAGATGAATAATGTTCCCATCTAAAATCAGCATGCTAGCATTAGAAGAGATAACACTCAACAAATATCAATAATCATAATCATACTCATAATCATAATTAATATAGAATCTCTCAATAATTCAAGCATTCTTATAATTTCTACTACTGAGATGGAATCAAATAATTCATCATAAAATATATAGTAAGAGTTTAGAAGCAATTTAGTAGGAAAACCATTATACCCCCTTTGTAGAACGAAAAATTGCACGTCCAACGTAGCTCATCTTCTTCTCTATGCAACAGGACCTTCGCTCCTTCAAATATGACGACGCTTGAATGAAGAGAAGGGTTGTTGGGGCAAGGATAAAGAGAGAGAAATAAGGTTGGGGCGTTCACAAACACTCTAGTGTGATAAAACACAAGTTAGCCTCTTATGGGTGTTTATATAGACCTTATGCCTATTCCAACTAGGATATTTTCCCCATAGAATTCCTTCCTAATCTAATCTCTTAATTCGCCAATTAGAAGCTTCCCATAGGCAGAAGGGAAGTCCTAAACTTAATCCTCCTTGATTACTTAGGATTTGATATCTACTTTAACTAGGTTTCTCGAAAACAACACTTTTCGGATTCAATCTCAGCCCCTGCGATCGATCGCTTCACTGGGTAATCGATCGCTGCGTTACTTCGTGCAATCACAGTACCAGCAATCGATCGTTCCATGTGGCAATCAATCGCTGCATGCGATACCAAAAATTTCAGTAGATACGATCGATTGTTCCCAAGGTGATCGATCACTGCTCTCAAAATTGCAAATCACAGTAAATACGATCGATCGTCACCTGATGTGATCGATCACGTCTGCCTTACTCTTCATTTATGACACTGGCCCGATCGATCGCGTATGCCTGGCGATCGATCAGTTACTATTTTCTCAATAAATTCTTCTACGAAATTTTCAATTCATTCCATATGACCAATACTCACATTATGCCACGAAATTCATTCTATCTTAGAGTTTTTGTAAACTTACCAATTTTTACGGGTGTTACAGTTCCTCAATCTGGCCTTGAATGGCAAGAGACCCTCTGTCTCCATGTCCAATCCAAGAACGGCGAGGGAGGTGGTGGAGAGGAGGAGTAGCGCCGCCGGCATTGGCACCAGCATGGGAGGGGGGGGCGGAGGGAGGGGGTATCGGAGAAAGGCCAAAGCGTTGGGGGTTTTCAAGGGAGAAGGTAGAGATAGAGATGAGATAGATGAGGATAAGATGGATATTTCCGTATGAGACTTATTTTAATTTCTTTAACAAAAAAAATGGAAAAGATGACTTCCCAAACATAAACCTCCTTTTAATTCTTTTAGCAAAAGGAAAGAGAGGGAAATTGACTTTCTTTTTTGTTCAAGTGGCATCCAAACAGGCCCTAGTGTATCGGTTGAGATCTGCATGATGAAGGTGGTTGGATTGGTGTGCACTTCGTTCCATTCATATCATATATGTAACTCTTTAATTTTTTTTGTCATGTTCATTTGATTCTAAATTCAGACAAGTAATGTTAAATACAGGGCATATTTTGGATTAAACTGATAGTTGAGTTGGATGCTACAGTTTTGTTTTGTGTTGCCAAGCGTTATTGTTTATGAGAATTTTTTCCGAAATATGAAATTTGCCTTTGTAATGTTGCATTTCAGTAGAAGATAGTGACACTTGCAATTGATAACTAAATGGATATTTTTTGTGCCGTATACAATTGGTCTTTGGAATTTATAACACAATGCATATTGCTTCATAAATAAGATATAAGACAGTTCTTCAGAAAAACAGATAAGGTTTTATATATGACAGTTTTGTACTTTTTTGCTCCGTTTCTATTTTGTGTAGCAGATTCCTCTTTGCATTCTAAGTATGTTTACTGGATAAAGTTTTGATCTTTATTGAAAAAGAGTAATGCGCTTGTAGTTTTTGAAAGTTGGTGCCTAATTATTTTTGGATGCTATTTTTACTGCCCTGACATAAGGGTGCGCATTTTCCCAACCTTCTAAGTTATCTCCCCACCCCATTCATCTTCCCACCCAAGTGGGGTGATAGGATTATTCTCCCCACCCCCATCATCATGATATAATTTTTTTAAAAAAAATTATTAATTAGTTTTTAGTATAGCAATAAACATATTTTGAATGAATTTGTGATTGTATATGGTCGATGACGGTCATTGGTGGTCTACACTGATCAGTAGTCTCTGGTATGCGCCAGAGGTTGCTATGGTTGCAATTATCACCCTTGGTCTCAGGTGGTCAGTCATGGAGGGAGTAGCAATGTAGCATTAAGGGGCTGTTTGGGGCATGAAAATTGGATTGTGGATATGAATGTAGTAGATGTTGTGGATTATTATTTAGGGTTATTAGTGGATGTGGATGGTGGATGTTGTTGATGTTTGGGGCATGAAAATAAAAATCATGCGGACGATGCAGGATGCCCTGAAATAAAGTTTGGGGCGTGAAAAAAAATCCAAGTGGATTGAAGGGGACATTTGGGAGCGTGAATAAACAATCCACATAGAAAATTTTTATTACACACTTGATGTTACAAATTAAGTCTTCGTAATTGCATATAATAAACATGATTAATGGTAATAAAAATTTTATCAAGGCAAAGAAATCTTGCGACCTGTGAAGCATCATAAATATCTGCAAATAATATTAAAAAAATAATTATAGTCAAATAATGCCAAAATATGTCTCAAAGACATTATGGTATAAAAAGGTTACCAGTTCTTTCTGTTAGGGCAAAATTTGGGAGTATGATTTTGTCTCTTAAATATATGTCAATTTAATGTACAAAAATGTATGAGTTATGTGAGAAAAAATGGGGTATATGTACAAATTGAGGTACATGTACAAATTAGGCTATAGGAAGAGATTGAGAGGAGACAATTTCAAGATGAAGCCACCAAGGTAAGGAAGGCACCCCAAGATGAAGCTCAAGGAATCTCAAGGAAAATAAAGATTGTAAAAGCCCAAGACAATGTGGGAGCACACCACAAAGAGATGGCCCAACACAAAGAAGAGAAGGCACACCACAAAGTCCATAACCAAGACACTACTTATTGTAGGCCCATAGCTTTTGGATAAAATTGGTTGGGTTCAAAATATTCTAAGAAAAACCCACTAACCAAAGTGATCCAAAGCCCACCTAAGACCTTTAGGAAAAGATACCTAGAAAAAGCCCATTTGTGAAATGGGTTCATGGGCTAAAAGAACCAATCATAGATCTTAGATCTAATGGTAAGACCAAAGTGATCTCAAGTGATCTAAGGACACAACCATAGATCATTGATCTATTGGTTGAACCAAAGTGATCCCAAGTGATCCTAAACCATCCCAAGGAGGATATTTGCCTATAAATAGACCTCTATCCTTCTCCTCTTGGGCATGGATTTTGATTAGCATCTTGGGCTTAGCTTGGTTCTCCTCTCCTCATCTATAGCTAAGCTCTTGAGTGCTAAGTCATTCCATCAATGGATCTTCACTTTCTCTCTTTTGTATAGCTTGCTTCTTGAGTTCCTACTCTATATGAAGTTTATACCTAAAAAGAGAACATACTTCTCTATCTTATAGAGAATATGAAAAGTGAATCCATGGAACACCCACTTTATTCTTAAGCAATTAAGTTCTCTCGTTATCATTGAGTCATATCTTAAGGAAGCACATATCCTTTTACTAGTTTCACTTAGTTTTCCAAGGAGCTAAGGCTATGTGCCACTTGTAGAAGTGATTGTGCTTGTGGGTTATTCTTCTTCCCTTCCAAGTTTTCACCAGAATCTATCCACATAACTTGAGGAAGAAATAATGTTCCATATGACCTAGGTTTCTTAGATACTCTATGATCTAACCTTAGAGATATCAATCCCTTGTCCAAAAAGCCTCTACAATTTCGGAGCATCATTAGTTGAATCCAAGGGTAGACAATGGAAGGCCATTAGCTCAATACTAGTTTGAGCAAGCTGGGTAGGATATCTCACATCCTCCCTTCAAGGGTAAGTACTCTAGTCATTGTTCCATCCTAGAGTAAGTACTCTTAAAATCTCTCATTTACTTGTGTTAGATTGTGTAGTAGACCATAGAGTCGAACCATTCATTTGAGAGTGTTGGGTCAGTGTGACCCATAGTGAGTGTGGAATCACTCTTGTATGGTTCCAGATGATCCAAGTAAAACCGATAGGTGTATGATGTTGTGGGTGAACTAAAAACCCTCACTCAGTGGATGTCGGAGGTCCCTTGGATTAGGTGCCCCGAGAGTGGACGTACCCATTGAAGCAAGTTGCTTGGCGGCGAACCACTATAAATCCTTGTGTGGTTAATTGTGTTTACTCATTTTGCATATCGTTCCACACACACACACATACTCTACACCTCATAAGTCTTTCTCACTCATGCGCTTCTAATTGCTTACTAATGTGAGATTGTTGTATGGAATGATTGTTTAAATTAATATCCATTAGTAAAATAGAGTGAGTCCTTTAAGTGTTTGTCCTATTCACCCCCCCTCCAGGACTAAAGGGCACTTTCACCTTCTACGTCATGGTTGTGGTTGTGGCTGATCAGTGGCTCTAGGAAGGCCCCAATGATCGCCAATTACATCAAAAATTTTGTCTCTTTTGTGGTACATATATACACAGTGTTCGCTCTTCTAGAGCTCTCTCCTATGCTTCCGCTTAGACCTGTACCTACGTTGTTCTGACTTATAATCTCATCTACAAATGCTTGTTCTGACTCATAATATGGAATTAACCAGTCCATCACATCTTCATCTATCACTGCATTTTGTTGTTCTTGTATGAAATTGTGGATGACTGCACACATGTACACTAGCTGGACTTGCTTATCAAAATCATACGAAGACATTGCTTCCAGTATCTTCCATCTATTTTTGAAAACATCAAATGTTCTCTCAACCACACTCCGAAGCGCTGCATGTAAAAAGTTATACAATTCGTTTCGGCCATCCACAGGTCGTCCGACAAACTCAAGCAGATGGTACCTATCCCCTTTCCATTTATATGGCCCCAGGAATCCCCTCTTGTTTGCATAACCTGCATCTACTAGGTAGTGCTTACTGATAGGTGGAAGCTTAAATACTTGATTTGGATTTTCTAGTGTTTCGTTTAGAATATTGGCATCATGGACGAATCCTCCCACGCCGTCATGACGTGAGTGAAACGCATACTAAACAAAACCCTTGCCTACAAAGTTCAATGAAAGGGGCTCGATTCATCCGACACATATCACGGGAAGGTTGGTCTGAGGTGACTCCGTACAATATTTCATATACAACCCTCTCACCCTTGTGCCGGTCTGGATGAACTAAAGCTAAGGGTCATAGAATTTGATCCTCGATTATGGTGTCTATATACATATCCACGATTTCATTGTCCTCCTCATGGATTTGCCGCACCAAGTCCGTCTACATATTAATTGTAAACACACATAGATATGCATGTAAGAAAGAAAGAAAAAACACTAAATGTCCAAAATTGTGCGAATGAATACCTCGAAGCCTTTCCCTTTTTGCCAAAAATTCAAACTGATATCAGGTCCTATTTTTGCGTCCGTACTAAACAAGTATTCTCCCCTACAAAACAAATGCAGCTAAAAATGTAACACCCGAAAAATCGGTATGTTTACTAAAACTGCTATTTTAGGAAACTAATCTAAAATAGGAAAGTCTAGCTGCCTATTTTAATTTTTGGTTATGTCTTGTGATTTGCTATGTTAAATGATTGATGTGATGCATGATGAATTGTTTAATCGATAGACCAATTAGGCAGGTCACAGGGCGCTAAGACTAGCCCTAGTGTTGAGGCTGGTCTGGCGCCAGGGGCTGTGTACACTTGGCACAAGGAGTGGGGCAAGGCGCCAAGGTACGAGTACAGAGTGTTTAGACTCTTTTGAGCAATGTGAATTATTAAGATGGAATATGGTAACATGAGGAGTTACGTGAGGGTAAGTTAGTTGTACGTTGATCAGTGAACGGTGGAACATAGGCACCAGACGCACTGGACGCCAGAGACATCTGGACGTCAGGTGCACCTGGGCGCCAAAGAGAGGATGTGGCACATGTAGGGTAGCATGTGTGTGAGGCGAGTTGGCTCAGACGCATGATGCATGGTCTACGTGAGATGGAGTAACGTGTCGCATACGCGGGACATTTTAGTCACTTAACTGTGAGACACGTGTCAGACACAGAAGCACAAGACATCAAGACCACGTGGACACAGGGCTAGGGACGTCTTGCATGTGACATGGCATGCGGTGACTCATCGTGGTAGTTAAAGAGAATCATGGTGAAAAATATAAGATTTGATTTCTTAGTAATAATTAAGGAAAGGATGCTAGTAAATGGGAAACTATCTAAATTGGTTATGGTTAATTAAGATGGGCCAATAACTAATCAGTAATTAGAGGAGATTATTCCCTAAATATTCGTCCACCAATCAGAGAAGGACACTCATTTATGAGGGACGTCCAAGAGGTAGGAGGGGTTTTGGCAGTTTCCATATTTGGATATTGAAAGCAATTTGAAGAAAGATATGATTCTAATGACATTCAGAATCCCAACAAATTGGCAACTAATTGAGGAGGACGTCCTTGCCAATTGGGATTAGGGTTTGAATTTGGATGGCTGGGATTATTTGAAGAAAGGATCCTAGGGGAAAGATTAAACCAAAGTGGAATAGGAAACTACCTATAAAAGCCTCAAAAGGAGGGGGCCGACCCTTCTTGTTGGCTGACCACCCCCCTTTTTTGTGTGTTGCTCTTCGATTTCTTTCTTCTCCTCCTCTCCCTACACCCAAACCAGCACCTTAATACCCTTCTCCCTTCTCCCGATCGAAAGGATGAGGCCGGCGTTGCGTGGAGGAAGCAAGGGCCATCACGAGTAAGCAAGGAGTTATCACATACAAGTTTGGTAGGATGGTTTTTCCTACATCTTTATTCTAAAATTTCCTTGATTATGAATTTCATCATTGTAACTAATTCATGATTGATTTCTTGCTTCATATCGGTTATTAATGTTGAGTAATTTCATTGCATGAAAGGGAATTTCTATAATGCTATGTTACATGTTGTATATGTTGACAATCATGTTCGATATTCCTTCTAGACTTACATGCTAGTACCTAGATGGGAACCCCAATCAGTTTGGAACGTTTTTTATCTTATTTCTTGTTGTACGAACTTAGTTACGTTCTGTCCATATCATGTGTTCATGATGTTTAGTCAAGTTACACCAATTCTTAAGTCATATAAGTCCAACAATGGGTAAGTGGTGTTTATTGTGCTTAAGAAGTAAACTATTAATAAGCGACTTGTCAGCTTTGTTGTGTCTTGACCAATTAAGCATAAAAAAGGTTCCTTGGTGTTTTGTAAATCTTCTTATTTGTACGTTCAATGGTTCTTATTGTTTAATGTCTCTATTATCAAAGGGGTAATAGCACAAACAGATTCGGACAGAAGAATACATCTTAAGGTATGTAAAACACATAAATCCAAAACCATAAGGTTTTGTAATAGACTTAGGATGCAGTT